>PITA01002674.1:82560-155699 GCA_004023965.1 Spilogale gracilis | reverse complement strand
TTTTTTTTTTTTTTTTTTTTAACTTGCATCTTCTAATTTAGTCCTTGCTGCTATTATTAGCCCACTCCGGAGATGAGAACAATGAGTCATAGAAGGACCAAGTGGTTTGACAAGGTCAAGAAGAACATTAGGGAGGAACCAATGCCCAGTATAAGGAAAGCACTGATAGGTGCCATTATGGGCCTGTGAGACTGTCTTGTTTTTATTGAGCTCAGTTGAGGAGGAACTCTTCCCAACCTGTGGTCCCATACTACCGAGGGGAGATTTCTCCAGCCTCCCTTGGATGTTGGCAACCTGGAGGGGTTTCTGGCTCTATGTTTTTTTGTTTGTTTGTTTTTCTTTTAAAGATTCTATTTATTTATTTGACAGAGAGAAACACAGCCAGAGAGGGAACACAAGCATGGGGAGCGAGAGAGGGAGAAGCAGGCTTCCCGCCGAGCAGGGAGCCCGATGTGGGACTCAGTCCCGGGTCTCCAGGATCTTGACCTGAGCCAAAGGCAGTCGCTTAACCACCTGAGCCACCCAGGTGCTCCTGGCTCTATGTTTAAAGTAGGGGGTGAGGAGGGGGATGGGCACAAAGAATGCAGCAGAGGAAGGGGGCTGCTTGCTTGCAATGAGCTGAGGGGCTTGCAAGTAGCCTTCCCACTGGCTGGTGGAGGGGAAGCCTGGATTTCTGATCCCCTGCGGGACTGGAAAGCAAAAGAGGGCTCGAGGGCCACTGTGAAAATGTACTGATATTGTCCAGGAGCCAAGACAAGATCCTGTAGTCGTGTTCCCTTGCCACACAGCAGGGTGCTCAACGGATGAACACATTGGATTCGGGGTTCAAGAGCTTATATGACCGTGCATGCTATGGGACAGCAGTTGGAAACATAGGCTCTGGAGCCATTCTGCCTGGGTTCAAATCCCAGCTTCTAAATTAACAGATCTGTGGCCTCCACCGCCCCTCTCTGAGCCTTCGTTATCTTACGGTAAATGGAAATTAACAGCATGTGCTAAAAGATTGTCGGAAGCATTAAGTGAATGTAGAGTACTCAGGAAGATGCCTGGCACGGAGTAGATGCTCAAGAAGCATAATCTGTGATTCGGAAAGACCCATCGGTGTTGCAAGATCACCACCTGTACAGTGAAAGGAGCTAGGTTAAATGAGGGTGTCCAGTTGTAGGGGTCACAGTTCTCTGGGGAAAGTTTTTGTTTTTGTTTTTCCTGGTAGGGGTAAAACCATAGAAAATAAAATTTGGGAACTATTCTGTGGGATGGCTTGCAGGAGATCTGAGTGCTTCCTTGAGGGGTATGAGTGTACAGGGTTGATTCACAGGACCAGAACATTCCCTTAAGATTCCTGGCTCTGACATTATTCTGTGGCTCTAGAGTTATCTTCTCTGTCTGGCGATGTGAAGTTCAGGGGAGCGGCATCCTGGGTAACTGGGGACCCCAAGCCCAAATCTGGCAGTGTAAGCCTGAGTTCCCAGGAGGGTATCTTGGGGTGAGTCCCAGGGAACAGAGGCTCCTGCATTGTCCTGTATCCAGTCTGTCCCTGAGTGCAGGGGGCTGGGGGGGTGGGATTTGGACAGACAAGGAAAGACAGGCTTTTGTGGGAGACAGGGCAGGCAGGGAGATCTCCTTGCCCATCATGTTTACTGAACTGCACTGAATTATGACTAAATGCCAAGATCTGGCTTCAGGCAATTGCCTAAATCATTTAGGGGTTGACAGAGGAGGGAGGGAGGGGACAAGGGGAGCTTGGGGGAAAATGTTCTTGTAATTCTTCAGTCTGAGGTACATTAAGGAGCCATAAGCCATGTCGAGAGCTTGAATTACATTAGAGAGATTATCCTGTTACAGTTCATAATCCTGGATAATATACCGTCTTGGAGCACACCTGCCCATGATAAATCTCACCCTGTAATGGCCTGACCCTGGGGACCCAGGGAGGCTGGGACAGCTGGCAGAGGCTACAGGCATGGGCGTAGCCTCAGCAGAAGCACCTGTGAATCTTCCTGATTCATCTTTGTGCCCCCTGCCCCTGCCTCTGTCAGGCTGGGAGCTTCAAACTCCTCCACCTCTTTTCAAGGTCTCTGGCCCCCTAGGGTCCCCTCCAGCCTTATCTCTGCCCCCTGGGAACCCACCTCCTGCTCCCATGGGACAGACCTTTTGTGCCCGTGTCTCTAGGTTCTCCTCTCCCTGAATACCTTCCCCTTAATCTCTCTAAACCCGCTGGCATTTCCTGGTCCATGGAGACCTCTCCAACAACACATCCTGACATCCCCCTGAGCTCCAGCTTATGGCACTGACCCTCTGTCGCGAATGGGCATGGCATGTACCCCATCGGGGGCTGGCAAGTTTCTTCTTAGCATCTGTCTCTTCAACTGGACTGTGAGTACCATGGAATCGGGGACCAGGACTTCTGTCATAGCATTTAGCACAGAGAGGGTAAGTAACTTGCCCAAGGTGATGCCACTAGTTAGTGGCAGAATGAGGATTTGGACCCCACCCGTCTGGATCCAGAGTCCGTGTTTTTAGCCGCTAAGGAAGGCTGTCCTCTGCCCTGAGAGCTCTGTTCTGTGTCACTCACAGGCCTGGCCTCACCTGCCGTGAGCTGCCAAATCCTTACTAGGTCCTGAGGACCCCCACAAGCCAAAGGGATGACTCTGTCATGGTGGTTTTCAGGGTGGGGTGGGACTTGAACCTCTTGCTTCCATTCCTAGCCTTATCAGGTGGCTCATTCCACTGCATGACCTCATGAACCTTCCCATTAATTGGTATCTCTGCCCCAGCCCTAAATCTGGCTCCTTCACAGCCTGTTCCTAGGTGGCCAGCTCCTGGCAAGCTTGAAGGTGTCTGGGAGTCTACCATGTGTCCCTGCTCTGTCTCTGCACGGTGCCCCCCCCAAGCCCCATCAGCCTCCGATTTTGCTTTACTTCTTCTACTTCCCTTCCCCAAATGCACATGCTATGTGTACCTCTATCTGGGGACGTGTGGAGGGCACCTTCCTGGGCCTCATGGGGGTCACTACGCTACGGGGCTTTAGGTAATGCAAGTCGCTGCAGGTGTTCTAAGAAGAAGCCACAGCTGCCATTTATCAAGTGCTCCCTAAGTTCATGCGCTGGGTCATGCTTTTCACCTGCATTATCTCCTATACCCCATGCCTGCCCTAAGAGAGAGCTCCTCCATAATGTCTATTTTATGGATGAGAAAGCTGAGGCTTAGAGGTTAATCCCCGCCCCCGAAGCCACACTGTCTTCTTACTGTGATGCCAGCTACCCACATGGCCTCCCCAGCAACACCTCTCCCTAGGCCGACCTTCCATCTCTCGTCTCCCTTTTCATCCCTGCAGATGCTTCTAGAACCCCCCTCCCACCTTTCTCTTGGCAGGTTCCAGAACTCCCTGCACTCCAAGTTGGTCAGTGCTTCCTGATTTGAGCCCTCTCCATGAACATCATTCCTCCAGGTGGGACCCTTGCAATTTGATCAGCCATGCTGCATTCGTTCCCATTACTCATTCGTGGAGTTCTGGAATGTCAGAGCTAGAAGGGACCCGAGAAGCGATCTGGTTCAGTGGTTTCAAAATGAGAGCTCATTTTTCAAAGAGAAGCTTCTGTGGACATTCTATAGAGAAGATAGATCAACGAGGGTGTCAGGGGAGGGATGATGTTCAGAGGCCTGCCTTCTCAGCACCCTAGGCAACCACCCCCCGGTCTGCTCTCAGAGTGTAGCTGGTTGGGTTCTGTGCCCAGCCCACGACAACCTGTTGCCTCCGTCACTAGCTGAGGGTGTCCTGCTGCAACAGGTCATTCTCCCCAGGCTCTGAGTCACAAGGACCTGGGCCCTCACCTCGGCTCCCACTCTCCACTGACAAGACTGCGTGACCTTGAGCCAGAAATCATGTAACCTCCCTATCCCTCCCTCTACTTCCTTTTCTGAGAAATGGAATAGGACCTACCTGTTGGTGTGTTACAAGCCACCCCAAAGAGAGTGACTTAAAACAACTATGGTGCTCTCTCTCCTAGTGTCTGGGTTGCCTGTTCTCAGCTTGGTGGTTCTTCTGTGGATCTCTCTGGCCATCGCAGTGGACGGTGGCTGGCATGGCAGGCACCTGGAGGACCAATCCCGATGTCAGGTGGTTTCCCTCTTGCTCTCTGTGCCCCCTCAAACCCTCTTCTCTCCACGGGAACCTCTCGGGCTGCACACAGCAGCTCAGAGCTCCCAGAAGCACACAAATGGAAGCTTCCAAGCCTTCTAGAGCCTTTGGCCCAGAAGCGGCATAGCCTGACTTCCGCTGCATTATTGGTTACATTCAAGGGGAAGAAAAACAAACCTGACCTCTCTCTTCGTGGGGAAATGGCTAAGAATTTAAGCTGCCACACACTGTGTGACATTGAGCCAGAGAAGTTCTTAATTTTTCTAATCTTTTTCACATCTGCAAAGAGTAACTACATCAACCCAAGGAAGGTACTCAGAACAGAGCCGGCACATAGGAAGCACTCATGGCATGTTAGCTGTTGCTATTTTTATTCTAACCCTATGCCTACCATTGTGCTGGGTAACTGGTTGCAGGGGCGGGGCTATGCGAGTAATGGCAAAACAGTTTATACTCCTGATAATAAATAATCTAGTTCATGAGATAAAATTAACACATGCGGAGATCAAAGTCCTAATTCAAGGTATTGTGTAATTAAGGAGCCCATGAGAGGTACAGATAACATCCTCGAGGAAGTTGGAGGACAAAGAGATTGGACATGGGGGCTGGGTGGCCAGGGGAAACTTTGAGGAGGGAGGGGGGCCCCCTGAGTGGCAGGATGGACCCCAAACTCCCTGTTTCCAAATCTTAGCTCTGCCGCTTTCAGGATGTGTCTATGTGATCTTTGCAAGAGGCTTAACCTCTCTTGGCCTCAATTTCTTTATGTAAAAGGTGTCTATCATAAGGCTCAAGGGAAGGGTAAATGATTTACTTCCTACAAAGGGCTGAGAAGAGTGATTGACCTGCGGTGAGGGTCATTTCAGCATCCCGAAAGAGAGGAGAGTGGCTAGGTGGCGGGGAGGGACAGGTCTCCAGGTGGAGGGGAACAGTGGATGCATTGTAAAGTGAGAGGCGTGTGCTGAGCTCAGGGACTCAGGGACGGAGAGCAAGACTTGGCTGTGCAGGGGAAGGTGCTGGGGAGGGCGGAGGAAGCTCTGTGCAGGGGGAGGTGCTAGGGAGGGCAGAGGAAGCTTGGTGGAGAGGAGGGGGAGGGGTAGAGCGCAGAACCCTCCTGCCCAGCCAAGGCAGTTTGGACTTGATTCTCCCAGGCCCATGGGAGCTAGGATAAGTCTCTGACAAGGGAGGGATTGCCATCCGGGCTGCCTTAGAAACAGACCCCTAGCAGTGGTATACAGGTGGGTCAGATACAGAGAGATGGTCCCAGGAATCAGGCATGATCTGTGCCCTGCTGGAGGCAGAGGGAGGAAGCAGCGACTGACAGAGTGTGACAATCCCTGCAGCTGCGGGGGGGGGACCCCCTGCCTCCCGTCTGTCTGGCCCACTATCCCTGGCTGCTGGCCGCTGGCTTCCTCCCTTCTGGGCCAGGCTGAAAGGCTGCATTCAGGAAGGGGCAGCACCTCGGAGTATGGACTGGACCCCAGCAGACCTCCCCGTGTGGACCCGGACAAAAAAAGAGCAAGGACTCAGCACTGACCAGCTCTGTGTGTGTGTGTGTGTGTGTGTGAAAGAGAGAGAGAAAGAGAGAGAGAGAGAGAGAGAGCCTGAGTGTGTGACAAAGAGGGAAGAGGGACAGCCATATGTCTATTTTCTTGGAGAAACAGATGTCTTCTCAAGGGGTGAGAGTCGGTAAGGGAAGGAAGATAGAGTAAGAGAACCAGGTCCACATGAAAAATAAGTGTCTTGTGTACAGGGCCCCTGTGTGTGAGTAAATCTTTTGGATTTTCCCAACATTTTCCTTTTGTCTCTCTCAACCTTTCTTCTTCCAGTATTTTTCTTTCTCTCTCCAGCAGGCTGGTACTCTCCCGCTCAGCCCCTGGCCGGGTATTCCTGCTGGTGTTCCTGGGGGGCTGAGGGGCTGGTGCCGGGGCCCTTGGTCAGAGCAGCAGTGGACGGAGCAGGCCTCAGGCTTGTGCCTGGTGGGCCTCTCCATCTTGCCTCTGCCCGACGGGCCTTGAGAGCATGCCTTCCCTCAGCCTCTCCTCTGACAAATACTCCATGAGCACAAACCAGGTGCCCGGCACTGGTCTAGGCCCAGGGACCCAGGGCAAGTCTTTTCTAGAATCTTCTGCACACAGTACCCTTGCTCTGGGAAAGTGGGATGGGAAGGGAACATTTGCTTAGTATTGAGGCGTAAATGTAGGAATAGAGATTTCAGGGCCTCTCCCTGCTTTGCTTCCCATTCGCCTTGGCTCTTCTCCCCCCCACCCCTGCCCCCACCTACCCTTTCTGGTGAAAAAAGTAGAGAAATTGGAGCCGGAGAGGCCTGGGCCCAAACCCCAGCTTGGCCTCATTCAGGATGTGGAATCTGCAGCAAGAACCCTCCCCTCGCCAGTGTGGCTGGGCAGCCGGGAGAATTAAATGAGCGAAGAACCCAGGTACCTGACAAAGGCACCCTCTCTCTTATTTGTCTTGTTTCTTTTTTCTCTCATCCCCTTTCTTTCATTTGTTTAAGAAAACTCTCCTGGGCCTTTGCTCTGCTGGAGCCGTGGAGAAGAGGCAGGAGTCTGGTCTTCGAACAAGATTTCAGCCTAGAGCCCGACAGTCCCACCTAGTGTCCCCTCTTGCCCTCTTGTTCCTTGGGGGGGGCGCTGCAGGTCCTGAGCGGGGGTGGGGGGCCAGGAGGGGGGATGGGACAGTCGCATGTGTGCTTTGGGCCTGGGATCGGGTGGTGGCCATCGTGGCACTGGAGCTCGGACCGAGGTTGAGGGGCAGCCTGGGCTCTGCCGCCCCTGACACTCCTCTTTCTCTTGGCTTCTCTTCTCTGCCTGTGACACGCTGCTCTTTCTCCCTCTCTTCCCCTCTCCCTCCATTCCTCTCTCCCCTTCGGCTCCCCCTGCGGCTTGCCAGCTGCCAGCAGATGACATCTCCTTTCATGTTTGGGGCTGAGCACGGCTTTGAATGTTCGTTTGATTCCGTTAAGATAATAGCTGGTTCACTGTCAGATACAGACTGATCAGTTAAAACCTTAATCACCGCCTGTCTCCTCACACGGCACTTATTTTTTAAGAGATTAATCCCCTCAGCCCTGCTCCAGCTCATGCTCTGCTTGGAAAAAAAAAAAAGCCAGGTTTGTGCTTCCTTGTTATTATTATTGTTATTATTGCCCTCATCGCTCTGCATATTAGCTCCTTCCCTCTGTATTCTTTCAACTCTTCCTTTCTTTTGTTCCCCCTATGGACTTCCAATCTTCCTCCTGCTCACTTGCTCACTTGCCTTCTCTGTCCCTCGCATGCCCACACATACACGTCCATGCACACACTCACGCACCCGGAGGGCTCTCGAGATGTAGTGTGAGCACAACAGCTCTGTATGTGCCCCCCACCCCTGCAGAGCGCGCCCGGATGCTGTGGCACACAGGGGGGCTGGACCTGGTCCAGGCACCTGCAGACCGGGGCAGCTAGAGAATGCTGCTCTCTGCCATAGGCAGAGCCTGATTTGGGGAGTTAAACATACCCGTTCCATTCCTTCTTCAGATAGTTCCATGCTGCATAGACTTGGCAAGGAGCCTCAGTTTCCACATCAGTAAAATGGGCATGGGAACACACTTCAGGGAGACTGTGAGCACTGAATAGAAGAAAACATGAAGGATACTCACAGCAGGGCCTGGAACAGACCAGGAACTCAGTGTTATTTCCATTCTTCATTCCCATGTCCTAGATTCCATAAAAACATCCTTCCCAGAGGGAGCTGGGTCCCTCCCTGAAGATGATATGTCCTTTCTAGGTCATTTGAAGATGCTTCTCACTTGATCACCTCTCTCAGCAGACAAGCCTTACACACCATTGAGGAAGATCTTGCTTCGCAATGACCCCTAGAGGGAGCTGACACAGTCAAACCTTGACTTTTCCACAGGAAGGTCACCAGAGGCCATCTAGTCCGACTCCTCAAAGCCTTCACGGAGGCCAAGGTTCAGAGGCGGAGTCCCTTGCCCCAGATCTCACAGCTATTTCCAGCACGACTGGAACCGGGATTCAGAACTGACTTTCACTATTCCACCCAAGAAGAGCCAGCCAGTCAAGCAAGCAACCAACATTTCCTTGGCACGGACTAGGGGCCCTGCTCGAGGCCATAGAGAGAACATCCAGGCTATGCCAGACTGGGTGGGACACAGGCTGGCTTGGACCCATTCCTGCTCCAGTCGGTGCAGTAGGCACAGGAAGGCTTTCTGGAGGCGGTGGTGTGGGCAGAATTTGGGACTCCGGGAATCGTGGGCAGGGAGATAGAAATGTGTACCTGGGGGCCACCGGAGAGCTCAGTCCTGCTCCAGCATGGTTCTTGTGCCCAGTGAGACCATCTCATGAGAGTCAGGGACCATCTGTGTGCTCTCTCTGCTTGGAAGTCACAAAACAAAGCATTTGCGGTGGCAGAGATTTGTGTCAGGTGGAAGACAGAACTTTCTGGTCCTGCGTCATGGGCACAGATGACCAGAGAAGCCGGACATCCCCGTGGTTGGTGACATTCCTTCCTTTGCAGCCAGGTGGGAAGAGCATGGAGCCAGAATTGCTTGTGAGTTGGGTTCTTTGGATGAGTCCCTTAACCTCTCTTGGACTCAGTTTCCTCCTCCTGACGATAGTCCTTAGCACTCAGTGCCTGGCATAGAGTAAGTGCTACATAAGCATCAGTCACGACTTTCAGTAAAGATGTCTTGTGCCTCTGGAGGGACCAGGCCCCGCCCCCAACGCTATGATACGGAGTTGAACCCCATGGGCTCTGCGGCAAAGACAGCTCAGCCCGGGTGGGGGGGCAAAGTCAACTCACAATGGCAGGTCCTCGTGCGGGACCTTCAGCCCAGCCTCAGGTATGAGGGACAGCCTCTAGGAGGAAGCAGCCTGTGAGCTCCAGGAGGCTGGGCCTCCGGCTGTTTTGCACACGGCTGTATCCTCAGTGTCTAGGATGGGAGCTGCCGCCGATCTCTGCGGCCTGTGAAGGGTCAGCAGAGCTAGGTCCTGGAGGAAGAACCCGATGACACATGTCCCCTCCCTGGATGTTAGTTTGCTCATGTATGAAATGGGCTTGGACTGGAGTCCAGGGATCCTTCTGGCTATTCTAGAAATCTGTGCCAACTGACAGGATGGGGCGTGAATGAGGATAATGGGGAGACAGAGCAGGGGATGGAGGTGAGGAGGGTGGAGGTTCTGTGCCAACTGGTGGAGGTGGGGATGGGAAATGGGAGCCAAGGTGTGTTCCATTCCTCTTAGAGGCAGGGTGCTGCAAGGGCCTGGGGGCTGAAACACCCACCCTCGCAGCCCAGCAGGAGGCGGCCTGAGGTTAATGGCATGACATCCCAGCGGCAGGCAGCCCAATGGGCTTCTGATGCCTTTTCTAATTTGGTAAGCACGGCAGATTAACAGGCAGGGAGAAGAGAGTTTTCCTCTCGCAGGTTATTATCCTGCCAACTCCCTGGGCACCCAAGGGAGGGAGACAGCGTGTTCCAGGAGAAAAGGAAGCAGGGCCTGGCATTCTGGATCGAGCGCCTCTGGGGAGCGGGGGGGGGGGGGGAGCCAAGGCTGGTGCAAATAAAACTGATGCTATTAATGGACCTGGTGCTGGTTGAAATGGGAGCAGCAGCCATCTCTGCGGCTCCAGAGCTGTTGGGAGGAGGGAGGGGCTTCCTGGAAGCAGAGCTCGCAGATGCTGAGCGTCTTCACCTTGAAGGGTCCTGGATTTCCCTTTCCTCACCTAGTGGGTCACGGGGTGCTCTGCCTCCTCTCCGCCGCTCCTTAGTCTAGGTCAAGGGAGCCAGACCTCTGGCTTCATGCCCATCCCAACTCTCCAGGGAAAGGCCTGTGCCTCCAGGTCACTGGTCTAGAGAATTCCTTCACACACCTGGCCCTGCTCTGGGCTCATAATGAGGGAACCAGAAGGAGGGAGTGGTTGCTTGAGGGGCTGGCTCCTTTGGTCTCAGAAAAGGCCACATCATGGCCCTCCTGGTCGGAAAGAGTACCCACTGAGGCCTGCCCTCGGTGACTCCAGGCCCGCCGCTGGACCAGGGTGGAGCGGGGTCAGGGGAGGGCACCAGCTTGGAGGCCAGAGGTGCTGAGTCACAGTTCTTCTCTGACCCCCTGACTAGCTAGGTGACCTCAGGCTGGATGGCACCTCTCTTTGGGCTTCAGTTTTCCCAATACACTGTGGCCCAGAACAGGGTGTTGTTGCAGGTCCTGCTAGGAGGCTGGGCGGACATGTGTCTGCCCTCGAGGCCTCACGTTCATCAGCTCCTCTGAGAACTTTCCCTACCCAGTCACAGCGGAGACCGGACTTAGAGCAGGGGAGAGGAGACTGGGGTGGGGGTGTCGTGGTGGGGGCTGCTAGGGGACGGATGGGGCAGCTGGGCCAGAAGCCCACTGGATGAGGAGGGGTGCTGGGGCCTGGGGGCAGCTATGAGGGTGTGGGTGCTGGTACCCTTGTGGGGTACCCTTTCCAGATCATTGTATTAGATCTAAGTATTAGATGTCCTGAGTCCTTGTTAACATGTTCCCACAAGACCAAATTATCACCATAATATTAAATACATAACAAATAAATACTAATGACCAGAAAAGACCATCAAACAATAGAAATGTTGTGTTTTTTTTTTTTTTGGCAGATTTTATTTATTTATTGAGAGGGAGAGCAAGAGCATGAGCAGGGTGAGGGGCAGAGGGAGAAGCAGACTCTCTGCTGAGCAGGGAGCCCGATGCCGGGCTCTGTTCCTGGGAAGCCGGGATCATGACCTGAGCCGAAGGCAGACACTTAACTGACTGAGCCACTGAAGGAGCCACCCAGGAGCCCCTGAAGTGTTCTT
Source organism: Spilogale gracilis (assembly GCA_004023965.1). Taxonomy (NCBI): domain Eukaryota; kingdom Metazoa; phylum Chordata; class Mammalia; order Carnivora; family Mephitidae; genus Spilogale; species Spilogale gracilis. Next base: position 144,717 of record PITA01002674.1, on the reverse strand, counting down.
TTAACACATGTGTGATTATACTGGTAAATAAATAATAAATCAAATGAGTATTATAGTTTGGCAAAGACAACAGTAATTGATTACTACTTTAAAATGATGTTCATGGCTTATTGGAGGGTAGGGAGAAGGCACCACAGGACGGAAAGCTCCCCAAAGCGAACTGGGCGTGCTTCAGAGGCTGGTCTGCATAGAGAACAGCAGGACTGAAGCAGCCTGAGTGATGCTTTGTCTTCCCCGTCACTGGGCTGCTTCTTTCATTTCCGAGTCTACTGTGTGAATGCGGGGATGTGCAGAACAATAGGAGCTCTGAGGAGCCTGGATTGCTACAAACCTACTCTCCAAGTGAGGAGTGTGGCTGAGTCTTGAGTCCCCGGCGTCCGGCGCTGGCTGTCTCCGGGAGAGCTCCTCAACGGAACTCCCTGGCCCTGTACAATCTTTATGAAAGAATAAGTTAACACAGATGTGCCCATTTAATGCTCAGGTAGATACAGTATCACTGAACTCTACAGTAAGGCAGTGATTTGCTTAGAACAAGGGACAAGGAAATCCACCCCCCCAGGAAGAGTATTTTTATTATGAAAGCAGAATCGTTGGTATGTGGTGATAAGAAAAAAGCAGATGGACTTTTGCTTGTTTTATTATTGTTTTAAGGTTCTCTGCCGTCAATGAACCCTTTCATTGCCTGCACCGAAGGCAGAACCCTCCCACCCACCCCTTCCCCCCATTCCTCACTGGCCCCAGTCTTGTATTGAGGAAACCTTGGTTCCAAACCCCTCCCAAGTTCAGAAAACAGAGATAAATAGCCACACATTTCAATCATTGTGCTTGTTATTCAATAAAAATAAAGGCTCTGGCAAGTCTCCAATGGCACCTGTAGTGTGGTCTAGGCATTTGTCGTTACTTCCATCCATGTGCTCATCTGATGTTCACATCCATCTTGAGAGGTAGGCTTTATTAGGCCCGTTTTGTAGATGAGGAGAGTGGGGCTTACGGGGGCTGTGTACATCCCGTTATGTAGCTGGCAAGAGCGAGAGCCGGATCCAGCCTCCAAGGCCCATGCCCTTAACCTCTACACAATGGACATGCAGGGCTCTGCGAGGATTAAATGAAATAGGGCACGTGGTGATTAGCCTCTCGTCTGGCACATAAGAAATACAATAATCACGATAGAGGATACAACCATTCTAAAATATACTAATAAATAGAAAGTATGGCATACGGCTGGAACAGAGTAAATAGCTAAAGAGAGTGATAATACAAGGCTTTATTTGATTTCACAGCCAAAGAGCAGTCAAGCAATGTTGTAGGCATTCAGACGATGGGGGGTTGTTTTGAAATGGCTGAAGGGGTCACAGAGGATTTCCTGGAGGAGGGGGCTTCATGCAGGCTTTGAACCCGGCTGCCCTCAGGAGCACGGTCACCTTCCTTGCTCCACTCTATACAGGTGAAACAGGTGGTCTTGTTTGACTGACCAGAGCTCCTAGTGCATGGGGAGCCCACGTCCTAATCTCTTATTTCTCTCTAAAGACTCAGGCTCCCCGCCACTCCTCAAGCTCCCAGGCCACCTCCGTCTCCCAGGTAGAATTTCTTCTTCCACCATTACTGCCTCGGGCTAACCCTTGTCTGATTCTGTTCCATTATACTCCTTTGTAGGCACCAGACTCCTTACCCGCACCCCCTACACAGAGAGTAAGTGCTTTATTTTTCTATTTAACAAACACTGAGGGCTTACTATGTTCCAGGCTCTTCTAAAGGGCTTCAAACAACAGCTCGTTCAATCCCCATCAGAAGCCAAAGAGATTGTTACTATGATTGTCTGCATTTTACAAATGAGGAAACTGAGGCACAGATCTTCACTTAGTAAAACAGCAGCTGAGATTCAAACCCAGGCAATCCGACTGCAAACTCCATGCATTTAGCCACCAAGTTAGTTGAGAACAGGAAGTGTTCCTTAGTCATCTCTGCGGCCCCTACAAGCCCAGGCCTCTTGGCTTTCTCCTACAATGACAGGCGCTGTGGGGTGCTATGGAAATTTTTCTTTGAAAGAGTTGAATGAATCATACTGACTTGCCATGGGGGCCCAGCTGGAATCATCGGTTCTCACGTGGGGACATGCGACAATATCCAGAGGCGTTTCTGGTTATCACAACTGGGAAGAGGGGTGAGGGAGTGTGTATGCGCGCGCGCGCGATACTCGCATCTGGTGGGTAGAGACCAGAGATGTTGCTACATATCCTACAAGGCATAGAACAGCCCCTGAGTCTCAGTTTTCTCACCTCTAAAGTAGCATTTAATAAGACTGACTTCACAGGCTTTGGTGGGTGTCAGCCAAGATAGTGGTCAAAGGAGATTGTTATTGTGACTATTGAGGGGTGGGAAATGTGGGGTCTAAACCTACCTGTTCCCCCTTCCCCCAGGAGGTGTAGTTTGTGTGTGTGTGGGGGGGCAGTTACAGAGCTTCTGGCCCCTCTCAGGGAAAGGGAGAGACTGAATCTGGAGTCCCTCTAAAGTCCCAGGCCTGCAGGTCTCTGGGGACGGTGGGTGGAAGGGCCAGGGGGCAGGGAGGCTCTCAGGGGCCAACAGCAGGCCCCACGGCCCACAGACCTGGCTCTGTCCCACTGGGGCCTGGGAGCCACTTCCCCAGACAGTGGCAATTACGGCAATCAAACAGTTGACACCAATTACTCACCGGCAGAGAGGCATCAGCCGCTGCCTGGAGCCTCGGCTTTGCATATCTTAATGCGGACTGACAGACGCTGACCCTCGGGGCCCTGGCCTTGCCAGCTCTCAGCTGTTTCTGTGGCACCAATTTTCAGAGCCAAATTACTGCAGGGCCTGTCGCTTTGCAAGAGAGAACTGCGTCCCCAAGGCAGAGACGTTAGGGCTTCCAGGGTCCCTAGAATGTGCATGGGGTACACAGGGGTTGGCTGGAACTACCCTTCCTGGGTGGGCCAGCACATGCTGGGTCCTTTTGGAAGCGTCCGGCAGGCCCCCATCGCCCCTCGCAGGGAACCCATCACTTCTTGCCTGGAAGGGTGGGGGCGCTCTCGGGCTTGTCTATCTGCACCTTCCATGCAAGGTCTGGCTTTTAGCCCTGGTGCCCAGGACGGGGGAGCAGGAGGGAGTGTTTGAGGAAGTAAGGCTTGTCAAGGACACTCTTCATTTCTGTGGGTGGGAGGTAGATCACACAGCGTTTGCCTTGCTGTTCGCTGGGCGGGCAGGAGTGCTGGGCTAGGGGCGACACGGGCCAGTCACCAAGCCTGCCCGGTGGGGCTGTGACAACTGTCTGCGCCTGTGGCCTTTGAGCGGTGGCATCTGGTAGTCAGGGATCTATGGGGCTCTAGCTTCCTGAATTGTAAGAGCCTTCTAGTTTTAGGACACAAACCCCTTAAGCAGGAGGTACATTGTCCTCAGGCCTTGGGTATGTCCAGATCACCAGGACAATGTGCTTTCCTGGGGCTTACATCCTCCTCCTCTTCCTCCTACCCCCTGTAGGGAGTACAGCCTCTTGGGGGACCCCATGCACCCTCTTGCCCCTGCACCGTTCCAGGCCCTCTGAAGACTATGGGGTAGTGAAGGAGAAATAATTGTGTTTACAGCTAGTTTTCAAGTCCCTGGCTTTCACGGAGTGCAAGCCACCTACCTGCCAGTGCCTCCCAGCTTCCGGAGGGCTGGCGGCCTCCAAAGGGGCACCGCACTATGCTCTGTGGGACCCGGGGGCCTGGGGGTCTACCACGTCTTCTCTTTGCCCCCAGACCTTCCCTGAGCCCTGGGCCAGCCTATTTTGCCTGCCTGAATATCAAGAAGGACTGCAGTGGGGCGGGGACCCCTCTGGAACAGGTAGACTCGCCATCTCTGCCCAGGGGCTTCTTTGCCACTGGGGTAGGTGAATCACCTTACATGAGCGCTTTCCCAGATACAGAGTTTCCCTAAACGTGTGCATTTCTCTCAACACATCCGATGAGTTCCCAACCGCCCCTCAGACTGCCGGCCCAGTTTGCACCCCTTAGACGCACCTCCATCTGATTTCCCGAAAAATAACCTCCTTTGGTTGGACCTCTCCATTGTTCAACTGGAAAAACAGAGAATCGTCAGGTGCAGGGGTTGCCAGATCTGGGAGTGGGGCTGTGGTCCAGGGGGCCATGAGGTTTTGACGCCGCCCTGATGGAAGAACTCCAGCTCGGCCTACTCCTATAGGCTTCCGTCTTTGGGCTCCCAATTCTTTGGCCCGGTCCCGAGGACGGAGTAGTGTCAGGGTGACTGCCTACTTTGGAGATGTGGCCTGGAGACCCCGTCTAAGTCCCAGCTGCGCTCCAGGCCTGGGCGTCTCCGCTGAAAGCGAAGTTTCTGCGTGGGGGTATCCCAGCCGATCACTTGGCCCAGGCTCCTCTGAGTCCTAACTCAGACCCGGGGACCCAGGAAAGCGGATTCTGGACCTCCAAGCTCAAGACGCCCGCGTCCTTGGTGCTAGGGCATTAGGACTGCGCCCTGAGGTCAAGGGCACCGGCGCGCGGGGCGTTGTGGGCGTCCCCTGCGGGCCCCCGCTGCACTTGCGCGTTCCAGGCGGCCTCGGGGCCACGTGAGTCACCGTCCCTGCCACGCGTGGCGCCTGGCCCAGGCGGCCAGGCAGACGCCAGCCCGGGTGCCAAGCGGAAGTGGGTGAGATTCCGCCGCGCGCCGCCGGGCTGACAGGAGGCCCTGGCCCCAGGCTAGGGGTGGCAGGTCAGCCCCTGGCCCCGCCTGCCCCTCGCGTTGCCCCGCCCACCTCCCCCGCTCCTCCGCGGTCCTGCCGGCATGGCTTCAGACCCAGCGTGGAGCTCTGCGTCCTGCGCCCCCCACCCGGCCCCGTCCTGCGCCCCCCACCCGGCCCCGAAGGCTGACGACGCCCCTGACAAGGACAGGGAACGTACACAGGTTTCTCGTGTCAGCAAGTGCAGGGGCCATAAAGGCCGAGCGGGATTCCTGGGGATTAATGATCAGACACAGGGAGCCCTGTTCTCTCCTTCTCCGCCCACTTCCCCACCCCAAGAACAAGAAAAAGAAAAATCTGTTGAAAATGCACTCCCCCCTACCCCCCTTCTCCTTCTGCTCTCACTGACTTAAAAGAAAAATAAAATACATTCCAGGAACCAGGACGGCTGCGGAGCAAACTCAAACCAGAAAATGCTTAAAGATGTTTTAATGTCTTAAACACAGGGGCCGGTTTGTGTCTAAAAGTTTCCACATTAAAAAAAAAAGCAAATTCAATATTAAATATCCTTCCACTGCCTCCTGCCTCCTGGGCCCCTGCTCCGTCCCCTCCACCACCCTTCCTGGTTCTCCTCGCTTTCTGGGGGCCCTATGGCCTGCTTCTCCTCTGTACCTCTGCTTTCGGCTGTGGCTATTAGCCCCGGTGTGAACAGAGACCAGGCCCCTCCATAAAGTTTATATTCACATTCCAAACATGAAAAAACAAGGAAAAGGGAGAGAAACAACACCCTAGGTGCTGGCCCAAATGCTCCTGTGAGCTGAGGCCGCCCCTTCCCCCCACTCTGGGGGCCAGAGGAGCTGTTAACTAGCAGCTGACAGATTTTTACAGCACGAATTAGACCCTCATTTGGCTCAGGATTAGCCCAAATATTCCATCTCATTACTGCTCTGCCTTGTTGGAGCCCCCTTTCTTGGAGCTGGGGAGTTGTGGGTAGGTTTTTGGGGTCCTGACCAGAATGCTCACTCTCTCAGCTGGGGTGGGATGGGCAAAGAGGCACCCTCACTGGGTGCCTTGGGGTCCTTGTCGGGGCTGGAGGTGGCCAGCTGGAGGTCCTGCGGAGTTTCTTGAGGAATTTGGGAGGACACCTGCCTTCTGTGGTAGAAAGGCAGGTGCTGGCTTAGAAGCTGATATTATTCCAAGGGATTGAAAATCTTGGGAGTGACAGTAGTGATTGTGAGACTTCCTGAGTACTTACTATATGCCAAGTTGTCTTTGAAGACCTTTTGCATTTAATCCTCATAATAAACCCATGATGTGGGCCCTATGACTATTACACCCATTTTATACATGAAGATACCGAGGCTTCGAGATGCTAGGACATTTACTAGAGGACACAGCCTGTAAGGAAGAAAGTCAGGATTCAAACCCAGAACTCAGTGACTGGAAATCTGAGGCCTTAGGTCAAAGCCTCTCATGCTAAGATTCCATTGGGCGCCTACTCTAGAAGCATCTATTTCTAAGCTCTTGTTCGTCATCTCTCTCACCAGCCCTCAGGAACTTTAAGGCCGAATCCCTGCTGGTACAGTTCTGACCATCTCCTGTTATCTACGGTGAGACAAAGACCGCTAGCACCTTCCCAAGCCCAGCCACGGGCTTCAAGAGGGTCAGAGTAGGACCCTGGTGGGGTGAGTGGCTTCTCTCTCACTCTTCCTGGACCCAGTGAAGCACTTTACAGGGTATAATGGGTCCATAAGGCAGTTAAGCATTTGCCAAGAGGGCTAGGGAGAGAAGAAGCGTTCGAGTCATCCTCATGAAGAGGGCCTGGAAGATGCTGGAAGCCCCGATAGCTAGGTAGATGTTGGGCTCTGGAAGCTTAAGTCTGCAGAGGCAACTCCAGTTCTTTGTTTTTGTTTTTGTTTTTGTTTTTGCAACTCCAGTTCTTTACACCCTCTTGTCCTAACAAAGGCCAGTACAGTGTGGGGAGAGGCTGGTGGGGGGAACTTTGGCTTTGGGGGTCCGGACACCAAGGACAGGGTGAAGCTTGTGCTGCCCAGCTCCGGAGTGTTCTTCGTAGGGCAGGATCCTTCAAGGGTCAGCAGCCAAATGTCTGGTCATTCTGGAGCTGTTCAAAATCCTTCCTTCCTAGATGGAAATTGGAGGAAATCTTGAAGCATATGTAATACTTAGACTTTAAGTGCCCTTTCCAACGTTAAATCACTTTGTCAGTTTAGGGATGTAAAAATGTTTTATGTATAACTTGGTTTGCTCATAAAATCTTAATTTGGGTGTGTTTAGAAATGCAAGGCCAGAGAAGGGAAAGCTGAGAGTCAAGAGGGAAACCTCCAGTCCTCTAACTAGGGGCGAGAAAACAATTACAAGATGCTTTCTTGCTTTTGTTGGTCTCAGTGTGAGGCTAGGCACATGTGTGGCTCTGCAGGTTGGACCTCCGAGGCTGCCCCATCTCGTGTCAGAGCCACTTGAGGAACAGGGCAGAAGAAAGAGACACGCACAGAGAAGTGGCGAGGGTACACAGAGCCGGGGAGGCTGGAGCTGGGTTTTTCTAAGCATTTTAAAGGCGGGGAAGCATGGCTTTGTGCAATGGAAGTCATTCTCTTCATGGGAAGTCACTCCATTCCCAACTAAGACTCCAGGTGCCGTGTCTCTGTTATTTAGTCCACCCTACAAGTTTTAGTCTTTCTTCTAGTCTCCTAGCTACCCTCTGACTTCTAGTCTCTTGCCCCTGGAGCACAGAGTCTCCCCGAAGGACTCCAGGAGCTCCTAAACTTGGTTTATTTCGGCCAACATGTATTAAGGTCCAGTCTTTGTCCTTGGGCGCCAAAGAAGATAATGGCTATTTATTAAGTACTTTATATGCACTGGGCACCATGTTAAGTGATACATGAATTATATTAACACACTTATGGGGCACCTGGCTGGCTCAGTTGGTAGAGCACGTGACTCTTGATCTTGAGGTCATGAGTTTGAGCCCCATGTTGGGCCTAGAGCTTACTTTAACAACAACAACAACAGCAGCAGCAGCAACAAATACAATTAGCTCTAAGAGGTAAGTCCTATTAAATCCATTTTACAGATGGGGAAACCGAGGCACAAGTTGATTAAGTAACTTGCCCGAAATCAGCTGGGATCCGAACCCAGGCAGTCTGACTCCTGTCTGTGCCCTTAACTATTCCAGGATTCTAAGGCTGGAAGAATTTGCCCTGGAAGGGCATTGTCCCTGGCCTTGGGCCTCCAGAAATGCCTCCTTGAGGAGATGACTCCTGAGTGGTTGCAGAGGCAAAGGAAACAGAAAAGAACATTCCCGGCTGAAAGGACAGCAGACAGAGGCATCATGGTATAAACTCCAGTACCACATGCCAGGAGATAAAAATTGTTTTGGAATTTCTAGAATGCAAATAAAGTGTGAGGCCAGAGTGGGGCAGGGGAGGAGGCTGGAGCGATAGGTAGGGGGAAAGGCCAGGCCACGGCGAGCTAGCACGTACTTGTGGTTGAAGGTATCTTCTAAAGGTGATGGACAGCCATCAAAGGGATTATGATAGGGAACAATATAAGAAACTGCACATCCTTGATAAAATTCTCTGGGGCTGGGGACCATCCTGAAAAATGGGTAGAGATGAGACTGGAGGTGAGAATACCAGTTAGGACCTGGATGGGCAACTTGACATTGGGAATAGAGAAATGACTTGAACTAGAGGAAAAAAACATTTTTTCTTTTTTTTAAGATTTATTATTTATTACATTATATTTTATTTATTTGACAGAGAGAAACACAGCTAGAGAGGGAACACAGCAGGGAGAGTGAGAGAGGAAGAAGCAGGCTCCCCACTGAGCTGGGAGGCCCATGTGGGGCTCGATCCCAGGACTCCGGGATCATGACCTGAGCTGAAGGCAGATGCTTAATGACTGAGCCACCCAGGCGCCCCAAAACTTTTTTCTTTCACTTATACTTTATGTATTTATTTATAGTCTACCTTATTCTATTGGAGATTTTTAGCTAGATCTCGGACTTCATAATTTCTTTTCAACAATGCGTCTTGCTTTCCCCTCAAGTGCTCATCATTGGGTAGATTGACCCAGTTCACATTCCTCGGTTTCTTTTCTGAAAACTGGCATATTTATTATAGTGAGATGACCATGTAAGCTGGTCTCTCCTGATTCTAACTGTAGTGTAGTTAGTAATAACACCCCCTTTCATTCTGCAAAGTGTCCTGGTTTAAATTATGAATGGTATGGTCACCCAATTGAAGAACATATATGAAAATGATGGTGTTGGTTTACATATAGTTACATTAAATGATCTTACTTGCTCCTAATGATAATCCTGCAAAGTAGGAGGGAGAACCATTATTGCCCCTCCTTTTTCTGCCGTCCCTTTCTCCTTCCCCTCCCTTCTTCCCTTCCTTTCTTTCTGTTTAGTGTCAAGAAAAAAAAAGGTACAAATAAATTAAGTGACCCACGGAAGGCACCCATGTAGTAAGAAGTAGAGACAAGAGGTAGACTCAGATCTTCTGACGAATGGTCCACTAGCGTTCTGCGACACAATAGCTCCCTTACTAGGCTGGAGTAGACTCAGGATGGCTGCATACTCTTTGTAGATCCTCCTGTTGAAAGGCAGAGTCTAATCTCTTTCCTTGGCTGTGGGTAGGTCTTGCAATAGAATGTAAGAGAAGTGACATTCTGGGACTTCTGTGGCTAGGTCATAAGAAATCGTGCAGCTTCTGATTAGATCTTTTGGAATGCTTGCTCGAGGGGAAGCCAGCCCTCTTGTAAAAAGTCTAAATCCCCCCAAGACTCCCATGCTGTGAGGAAGCCCAAGCTAGCCACAGGATGGAGAGAGATTGATGGATCTATGGCCAACAGTGGTGGGATACTGGTTGTAGCTAGTCCCACTAGAGCTGACTTTGAGCTACTAATGGCTTGCAAAAGTTTCTGAATATTTAACAAAATGGCTGATCTGAGGTGGCTTCCACTGCTCAGCCTCCAGCCACATGAATCACTCTGGTTAGGACCCCAGATAATATGAAGCAGAGTGGAGGTGTCCTTGGTCAGTCTTGTGTAAATTGAAGATTCATAAGCAAAATGAATGAGAGTTATTTTAAATCACCGTGTTTTCAGGTGGCCTGTTGGATGGTAGTAGATAACCAGAACATGTGGCAAGACAGATATGCTTGTCTTTGAAGAAATGGAAGCACTCTGAAAAATTTAAAGAACCACATCTCTCCCTGATTTCTTTGCTGTCATTTAACCGGTGATATAATTAAGGTGAAATCTATAGTTTGTCATAAAGTTGGAGCCTAAGGTGGTTTTCTCTTTGCCTTGGGCCTGAGATGCATGGTTGGCATCATTCTCTGGCACATGGAAATAGGGGGAAAAGCTGGGCTGAGAAATATACAGGTTAAGGTTCAGATGACAGCAGGCCATCTGAAGTCAGGTGTCCCATAGGCAGTCTAGCTACGTGGAATTGACTTACGACTTATAATACAGCTCAGCACCTCGTTTCTAACAATTAATATACTTATGGCAATCTCAGTATTGCTTCTGAGAAAATGAGAAGGACAGTAAAGCTTTTCGTTAGCTCATGAAGCACCCTTCTGCGTTTCTTCTCTTGTTGGTGCACATTTAGGACCTTTTGCTCTCCCTAAGAGTGTGATTTGTCTTATCTTTCACTGTGAAAAATGTGAAAGTGGAATGGGAACTTTGTTTCTTATAATGTACTTATAATCTATTATGGTGTAACAAATTTCCCCAAAACTTAGCAGGTTAAAACAAAAATTGTTATTAAATCATGGTTCCTATGAGTCAGGAATTTGGGGGACTCAGTTGGCTCATTCTGGCTGAGGGTCTCTCATGAGGATGAAGTCAAGGTATTGGCCGGGGCTGCAGTCTTCTGAAGGCTTGACTGGGATCTGTGCAACCCCTTCCAAGATGGCTGCCTCACTTTGCTGAGGCCTGGCTTCCTTGCCATGGAAGGAAGGGCCTCTCTGTAGGGCTGCTTTTTGTGTTATGACATGACAACTGGCTTCCTCCAGAGAGAGTGATGAGAGAGAGAGAAGAGGAAGAGAAAAAGGAGGAAGAGGAAGAAGAGGAGGAGGAAGAGAAAGCCACGATGCCTTTTATGACTTAGTCTCAGGACTCACCTACGGTCACTTTGAATATATTCTGTTTGTTAGAAGCAAGTTGCTAAGCCCAATGCACACACAAGTGGTGGGAAGTTAGGTTTTACCCTCTGAAGGGAGGAAGGTCAAATACATATTTTAACCTAACCACAGTTTTTCAAGGAATTTCAGATGGTAAATCAGTTGCATGTCAGGGCCTGCTGGGGTGGGAGTGGGAGACCTATTTTCCAGATTCATGCTTTATTTACTTGTCACATTTTTAAGATGGACCTTGCTAATTAGACGATTATATGGTAGAATGTTACAGCGTAAAGGGACCTCAAAGGACTTTCCAAAGGCTACAGTCTGGTGATTCTTGGGCCCAATTTGTCCAGCAGATCTATTTTGGTTGGTAAAGTCTTGATTTTTAAAATTTAATGCTTTTTGGGCACCTGGGTAGCTCAGTCAGTTAAGCATCTGCCTTTGGCTCATGTCGTGATCCCAGAGTCCTGGGATGGAACCCCGCATCGGGCTCCCTGCTCAGCAGGAAGCCTGCTTCTCTCTCTCCCTCTGCCTGTTGCTCTGCCTACTTGCGCTCTATTTCTCTGTCAAGGAAATAAATAAATTCTTTAAAGAAAGTAAAATGAAATTAAATGCTTTTAGTTTGGACACATCCCCTCCAACTTGCCTACTGTACATCATTATCTTACATAAGCCAATTGACCCATTCGGTAACCCGCCTGACATCTGGGTTTCTTGAGTGCTTGAATCCCTGGTTCTTATCCCTTTCCGTCAGTTCAGACATGGGGAAACTGAGGCCCAAAGAAGAGAAATTGACTTGCCCAATATCAAAGGTTGAGTGAGTGGCAGAATTAGCTCCTGAATCCAGGTGTCCTGAGTCCCAGTTCAGAGCTCCAGCCACTTCCTTCCCCACATCTCATCTCAAGTGGCATCCCTGCCTCCCTGCATCCTAGAAAGCATTCTCTGAGCCCCTCCACTCACACGGATGCCCCAGCACCCCCGTCTAGCCCCAGCCCCAGACAATGTGGAGAGATGAATGTCTTTTATCCACATCTAAAGATCTGGAGACAGGAAAACTTTAAGTTTCACAGCCCTAGAGGAAAAGAGATTCAGAGAGTGAATACTCGGAAAACATGGGGAAGCAGCATGGTAAGAGAGAGACCCTGGAGGGTATTTCAGTAGGTTAATAACCTAAGTTGTTGCCAAGTTGAAATTAGAAAGAGCAAGGCTCTGCCTTCTGAATGTGCGTGTGTGGGGCTAATCCTGTCCTTTGATAAATGGATGACATTCTAGCAAAATGAGACGCTCCACCCCAGTAGCTGCAGGGGGACATTGGGCTGAGGAGGAGGGGTGGGAGGGGGCCTCCGGAGCCCCAGCAATGAGGTTAAGATGCAGAACTGCAAGGCATTGGTACATTAGCACAGGAATTGCAGTCACTTTGTTAGCTCTTTATTAAATAACCTGCGATAAATATAATGGGTAGAGATACCATCTCGGTTTGGATCCCTCACCTCTCCCCCAGCTTTTCTGAGAGCTGCCCCCACCCGCTGCTTTCCTGGGTTCTCTCCGACCCCCTCCTCAGCTCTCTGACCTCGACACTCATCCTCTTTGATTCTGACCTGGACTGCTGTAGTCCTGAGCAGCTCCAGCTTTTCCCACCTCTGCCTGCCTGCTGCCAGGCCCCCAGGGGATTCCGGGCTGCCCACTGGGAGTGCAGGGACTTGCCTCCCCACTTCTCCCTTCCCAGTGTCCCCCATCTCCAGGTGATGGCCTGCAGTCAAGAAGTCACCTGTTTTTTGTACATTTCAGGGAGGGCTAGTGCAGCCTGGATCTCCCCAAAGAGGGGTGACCCCCTGAGTTCCCCTGGGTATCCTCAGTGTTCAAGCACTCCCAGCCCTCCGGGGATGTGTTTTCTCTGGTCTGTTAAATTCACAGACTTCTATACCTGTAAAGGTCTCCGAGGTAAGGACTGGCCCTTTTAAGACTAAAATGAGCTCCACTCCTCCCAACTATAGCCCTCCTCCACTTGCCCCTCAAGACTTCCAAATGCTGAGTGGAGGGCCAGACATGATTTCATTTGGTGGAGTGGTTCACTGAAAGGGAGGACAATTCAAGGGGTTAGGTGAAGTTCTTGAAACCTAACTCAACTGATGTAAGTGCAGTTTATTCCAATTTTCTTCTTTCACTGGGGAGAAAAGATGAAGTGTTTGATGTATTCTGGGTAAAACTGTAGGCTTTGGGGGTTTAGAGAGAGAGAGAGCGGATGGGGCCCTGTTCCTCAAACTGCCCAATCAATGATAATACTTACGAAAAGTCTTCTTACAGTGGTCTTGGAGGACTTTGTATGTGTCCCAGCATATGTATATGTGTAATATACGTTTGTTATTCCTCACAATGGTCCAATGAGACAATTACTATTACTATCATCCTTTAATAGTGAGAAAATGAGACACAGAGAGGCTTAGGAACTTGTTCAAGGTCACACAGCTAGTAAGTGGTAGAGCTGGGTTTTGAATCTAGGCCGTTTGGCTCTAGCTCCAGAATTCGTGCTCTTAAACACTAAATTACAAGTCAGGGTAATTTTCATGGCTGGGGAAGGAAAAGGGCTAGAATTACACCGAAGAGAGATGTGAAAGATAACTCAGAGCAACCCTAATGTCTCAGTTGAGAAAGCAGGGCTCTGAGAACTGAGTGACTTTCCCAATTCTGGAGTCCCTAAGTGAGTGTTGAGCTCATACCACCGTGCCAACCTAAAAGGCAGCTTTCCCTTCCCTCCACTGCTGCCAGGAATCTGGGAAGGCTTCCTAATCTGAGAGAGATGCACCCAGTAAGGGAAAAGCATTCCAGGAAAGGAGCTCAGTAGCAGCCAAAATGGAAACCCTAGATTCCCGGCAGGTTCTGGAAACAGCAAGTAGAGGGAAGAGGCCGGAACACAGGGAGCCAAGGGGGCAGGGAAGGATGAGGGTGGAAAAGAAGATGGGGTAGGATTGGAAAGGGCCTAGCCTATTTTGCTAAGAAGACAAATGAGCCTTATTAAGGATGCCATGATCAAGTGTACTTCACTGATGCTTTCTCTGGCCATTACGCCGAGCTCAGGGAGGAGGTGACATCTCAAGGACTGGCATAGCGGGCCTCCCAGAATGCTCTGGTGTTTCAGGACATAGTGGGCTTCCCAGAATGCTCTGGTGTTGCCAGGACATAGCGAGTCTCCCAGAATGCTGTGGTGTTGCCAGGACAGAGGTGGTAAGAAGAGCACAGAAGAAGGACAAAAGGGGGAGCAGAAACTCATCAGTCAGAATCCTAACTTGGCTGAAGTTTACAAAAAGAAAATTAAAGAAACCATCAGGCCAAGTTGAAAAACCTTGGGCTAATGAGGTTTTACTAACAGATAAGAGCCAGAGTGAGTATTTTGCATTCATCTTCACAAGAGAATCTTTAGATCTAGGAGTGTGAGGCAAACATTAGTAAGAGAGACCTGTAGCCTTACAGAGGCCAGAAGATAGCCCCTGGGTTCTCTAAGCAAATTCAAGCCCCCTGAAAGCAATACAGGGAAGGAGCTGGCCGAGGGAAAGGACGGAGGTTCTGCAAACTGCTGACTGGTTGCCCAACATTAATGGTTCCAGATGGGGTTACGGAGGGTTTGCTTGTGATAGTCTCCCTGGCTCCAGTCTTTATTTTTCAAGCAGCTTTAAAAAAGAAGTTACACAATTTAATAAAAACAGTACACGCAGATCATTGAAAAAGTCAAACAATGCTAAAAAGCTTACAACACAACCCAGCAGCCTCTGTACCCCACCCTGCTCTGCTCCCCATGCTGGTTGCTTGCCAGGCTCACCAGAGGCAACATTCTCAAACGTTTTCTCTTTTCCTTTTAGCTTTTCAACATGTTCTGGTACTTACTTCCATGTTTTGAAATGCTATGCACACAACACTGTCTCTTGATTCATTCCTCTCAGATGTTTTGTAAACATCCCCTGGTGAACATTACCAGGGCTCCTTTGCTTCAGACTGCTGAGGAATGTACTTCCGAGTGTCCTTCTGGTAGACGGGGATATGGGGCTGTTTGTGGCCAATGAAATTGGGGAGGTGTCATCACCTCTGAGACAGGAAAGGCTCACACAGGCTTCTTGGGTCTGTCTGTTCGACCACGGCACTGGGGTACCTCGTGTTCCCGATGGTGTAGCTACAAGTTGACAGAGTCCCTGAATAACCACGCAGAGCAGAACCCCTGGTGACCCACTGCAGGAGAGCAATGTGAATAAGACATGAGCTCCTATTATATTGTGCCATTTATTTAGATCTGGGGTTGTTACTATAGAATAACTTCACCCATCCTGACTAATAAATATCTTATGAGTTTAGCTCACACACACCCCTCCTTCTCCAAATACTCCTGATTACATTTTAATTTTTGGTTAAGTATATTATCACTATTTTCAATTTTATGATTATGTCAAGATTGCTCACTGCTGAGCTAGTGTTTTTTTTTTTTTAAGATTTTATTTATTTTACAGAAAGAAACACAGCAAGAGAGGGAACACAAGCAGGCTTCTCGCTGAGCAGGGAGCCTGATGCGGGGCTCGATCCTGGGAGTCTGGGATCATGACCTGAGCCGAAGATGAGACGCTTAACCACTGAGCCACCCAGGCGTCCCATGAGCTAATGTTTCATGATTAAATCTCTTTTATCATAAAACTTGCTTTTGTTAAATTTAGTAATCATTTTGCTTTAGGAATTAGTTTCCTTTGAAATCCTGACTGAATTCTCCTCATTCCTCAACAACTTTCTACACAATGTACCTTATTACAGTTTTCCACCCTGTCACACCGTCATATAATGTATCAGCTTCACTTTCCTTTTTTCTTGGAGAGAGCTCTTCTGGAACCCTCCAGAATTCTGCTCAAATATGAACTGAAGGCTTTCTAAATCTATACAACTGTTGATCCCCATTCTCTGGATCCCCCGTTGTCTTCTTTTTTGGGTTAATTGTTCTTTTTGGTGGAACACCTCTTTTAGTAGCTTTCTTTTTTTTTTTAAGATTATTTATTTATTTATTTATTTGACAGAGAGAGATCATAAGTAGGCAGAGAGGCAGGCAGAGAGAGAGGAAGAAGCAGGCTCCCCACAAAGAGGGCCTCGATCCCAGGACCCCGGAATCGTGACCTGAGCTGAAGGCAGAGGCTTTAACCCACTGAGACACCCAGGCACCCATTTTAGTAGCTTTCTGAGAAAGGGTCACTGAAAGATATATTTTTGAGAACAATAAAGATATATTTTTGAGAAAACACCGGTCTGAAAATGTCATATATTTGTTACATATATGTGATTGATAAATGGGCTGGGTATACAAGCCTAGGTTGAAAATAACCATGGCAGAGACCCCTCTAGCTATTCATCAAAATCTTGGGCACACAGTTAGACTATATTTCTCAGCCTCCATGGTGACGAATCTTGGTCATGAGTTTAAGTTCTCTTTAATGGAAATTAAAATTCCAGACGTGGCCCATTCAGACTCTCCTCTGCCCGCTTTTCCATGCTTTTCTCCCTCTCAGCAAGATGGATGGGGCTTTGCAGAGGCATGAGATGAAAAGAGGGTCAGTTCTTGAACCACCACAGGGGGAACTGTCCTGCCCTGAACAACCCACCCAGGAATGGTGTGTGAGCTAAAAGTAAATAAACACATTGCTTAAACCAGTGAAATTTTGAGGTGTATTTGTTATGCAGTCCGATCTACTATAAACTAGCACAGAAATCAATTCTGGGTGTAGGGTGATGTCATCGTAGAAACTAAAACAAGGGGCATTGGCTAGGGGTAAGAGGTGAGGAAACATATAACAGGATGCAGGGAGTGGTGACACCTAGGTGGTGTGGTCGGGCAGGTGGGTGCCTCTTGGTTTCAGCTCAGGTCATGATCTCAGGGTGGTGAGATCAAGCCCAGTGCTCTAGCTCAGCATGGAGTCTGCTTAAGACTCTCTCCCCCTCTGCCCTTCCCCACCACACTCTCTGTCTCTCAAATGAAATAAATAAGTGAAAAAAAAAAGATATCGCAGGAGGTGGAACTAGAGATGCTTGTCATGCTGGGCTAAAAGCATTTGGGAGAACTGATAGCAGAGACGACGGACTATTCCACTGAGACCTCACCTGGAATGGAAGAGAGGGGAAATAAGCAGGCAGTGTTTGCTGTTGCTTATAACCTCACTCAGCAGGTTGTCCTCAGGAAAACACCGGTCTGTTTGCAAGCAGGGATTAAGGGTTGGAGAAACAGTGTCTGGACCACACAGAGGAGATGATTGGACCCAATAAAGTCACAAACCTGTGAAGTCATCTCAGTGAAGCACAGGTTAGCTATCCCTTTGGCAAGATCAGGTCAAGGGCACGGCTTCTCTAATAAGCCTCTTGCTACAAATGACTTTACAGGAGCTGATATTAATTTGACAGAGATTGGCATGGGCCCAAAGAAGCGAAAACCCCACAAACAGATTTAAGAATCATGGCTAGGACACGTTGAATGTGGTTCCTAGCATGTGTAACCCATAGGAAATAAACAGATCAAAAATCTCTTTGAAGGAAGAAATTAAATTCCCAAGGAAACCACAAATATGGCCTTAAAAAACATTTAAAACAACACTTGGATCTCCAAGCTTCCATGAGCAGTAAGACAGCTCTGAAAGACTGACACCCCCCAAATGGGGAATCCTCCCATCAACCACTTCAGGCGAGGCCATAGGAGATAATGGACAAGGGAGAATTTCCCAGAGGGCAGAGCAGGGGTTGTAGAATATGATGGACCATTCCTTCCAGAAAGAAGATCCAGGCTCCCATGCAATGACCTCCATTGCCAGGTCTGGGGATACCAGCAGGTTCTATCATTGTTAGGGACCAGGGACTGCCCACATTTCCTAATCTTCATTATGATTACCCTACATGTATGTATGTATGTATATATATATTTATATATGATGTATGTATGTGTGCATATATATGTATATATATATTAAAGATTTTATTTATTTATTTGACAGAGAGAGACACAGCAAGAGGGGGAACACAAGTAGAGGGAGAGAGGGGGGACAAGCAGGCTTCCCACCGAACAGGGAGTCCGATGTGGGGCTTGATCCTGGGACCTCGGGATCATGACCTGAGTCTAAGGCAGATGCTTAACAACTGAGCCACCCAGACGCCCTGACAATTACCCTATATATTGGATGTGTGCAGGGTTGGTGGGTGTAACCCAATTCCTACCTAAGTCTTTGGACCAAGAGAAAGTCCATCAGATTTGACAGAAAAGATGACATATCACCTAGAGCATGGGGATGTAGCAAAGTGCAGAAGCTGGATGGGGCTTTGCTTTAACTCCCTTGGAAGAGGACCGCGTGTGTTCCATGAATGGCAGGAAGGTCACATGGCTGCTGCCTGTGGAAGAGACTGCCAGCTGGATACCCAAATCTGTTCTCTCTCTTCTTTATAAGCACAGAAATAAAGTTGTATTTTCTAGTCTTCCTTGTTGGGAGGTGTAACCACTGAATTCTCTCCATTGTAATGTGAGGGGACATTATACATGCCAGTTTCCGGCCTGACATAAAGACCTCCCCTATACGGTCTTCTGTGTACTTTCCTTTTCTACTGGTGAAGTTTTGGCTGGCTGCAGATACGAATGAAGGCTCTAGAGCAAGTGTCCAAACCTGGAGTCCATGGACAGGAAGTTCAAGGGATTCTATAAACATGGATGGGAAAACTGTATCTTTATTTTCCCTAACCTTGAACTGAGATTTAACATGTCTTTCTGTTATGAATGAGCTTACAAAACACAGTAGTTATCCGCAGAACGAGCAACTTTGTCACCAGCAGAAGTCACGGATATTTTCATATCACATTACAGTTGTTGCAGATATCTCAAAATATCATTACATTCATCAGTACTCAGGAATTACAGCAGTTATTAGACCTGCCACTAGATTGCACATAATTGCGGTCTTCCTGTTGACAGACAGCCGTGCAGCACGACTGGCCGACGCTGTGCAGGGGAGGCATTCAGCCACGAAATGGTGAAGTCACGTGGTCTCATATTGGTGAGCCAGATGTCTGTGCTTCTTTCCAGTAATTCCTGCCTGCAGTTGTTGGTCAGTTAATATGTAGACGTAAGTGAGTGGGTTTGTTTTTTTTTTTTCATTTTTTGTCAAAGGCTGGCACTCCAGGGTGATTAAAATAAGAATTTTTTGTTTGTTTTTTAAGTAGGCTCCATGCCCAGCCTGGAACCCAATGTGGGGCTTGAACTCATGACTCAGATCAAGATCTGAGCTGAGATCAAGAGTTGGATGCTCGGGCTCTCTGCTCGGCAGGGAGCCTGCTTCCTCCTCTCTCTCTGCCTGCCGCTCTGCCTACTTGTGATCTCTCTCTCTGTCAAATAAATAAATAAAAAATCTTAAAAAAAAAGAGTTGGATGCTTAACTGACTGAGCCACCAGGTGCCCCTGAATAACAAGAATTCTTACCACTCCTTGATATTGAGGATAATTGAGTGCAAGCCACAATTGCAGTCCATCTTCACACTGATATGTCTTTAAAGAATAAATGTAACTTTAACTCACTTGTGTGCTTTAAATGTGTTGTCTTGTTAGCTATTGAATGAGTGCAAAAACATGTATATTAATTGCTACATCAGCTTGTCTCTTTTCTTAGCTCTACGTTGTCCACATAATTGGTTCTCTTTTTACTAGTATGAGTTTTGTTTTGTGGATTTGAAGATATTTTAAGAAGGGGTCAACAGGTCTCACCAGACAGCCAGAAGGCTCCGGGGCACAACAAGGGTTCAGAGGGAGGCTGTGCCATGGCTGAGCCACAATGTGGAAGAGACCCAGGTCCCATGGAAGAGAGCCTATCATCTGAACATTCATCCAGGACTATTATGTGAGCAAAAAAGTAAACTTCTGTTCTTTTAATTTGGGGATCTTTGTTAGCAGAGCATAGCCTACTTGATACAAAGACATTGACCCGTTGGTTTGTAGAATTTGTTGTTACCCGTGAGAAGTTCAGAGCCGTACCGATATTTGTTCTGTCATTGCCCTGCTTCATGTAATCATCACTTCCACCATTAAAAAGGTTTTTTTTGTTGTTGTTTTTTTAAGAGTTTATTTATTTGACACAGAGAAACACAGCTAGAGAGGGAACACAAGCAGGGGGAGTGAGAGAGGGAGAAGCAGGCTTCCTGCCGAACAGGGAGCCTGATGCGGGACTCGATCCCAAGACCCGGGGATCATGACCTAAGCCGAAGGCAGACGCTTAATGCCTGAGCCGCCCAGGCGCCTGGTTTGTTTGTTTGTTTGTTTTTTATTTATTTATTTTTAAAGATTTTATTTATTTGACAGAGATCGATCACAAGTAAGCAGAGAGGCAGGCAGAGAGAGAGAGAGAGAGGAGGAAGCAGGCTCCCTGCTGAGCAGAGAGCCCGAGGCGGGCCTCGATCCCAGGACCCTGAGATCATGACCTGAGCAGAAAGCAAAGGCTTTAACCCACTGAACAACCCAGGCGCCCTGTTGGTTTGTTTTTTTAACTGAATCCATTTGTTCTGAAAGTTCTCGTGCTGTGCCTTCTGATGGCTGCATTAATTATGCTAGGCCCTCAGTGGGCTTCTTAAAGTCTGTCAACTTGTATCTTTCAATCTGAAAAATTTTGTTATCTCTTAGGCAATGTTCTTATTTGCTATTTAACAAACAACACCCCCAACTTCATGACCTAAAAGTATGACAATCATTTTATAACCTCTTATGGACCTGCGGGAAACTTCGCTAGGTGGTTCTTTCTCTGGAGATTGTGGTCAGATGGGAGCTGGAGTTGGAGCAGTGAGGTACTGGAGCACCGGGGGGTTTATGACCCCCCCCCCCCCCCCCCCGTTGGCCTTCTCAGGGCGGCCAGTGTGATCCTTCCACCTAGCACCTAGCCTAGCTTGAGCTGCCTCACAGCTCGGCGGCCTTTGGGCAACAGGACTGCTGACATGGCACCTCAAGGCCCTAGGGCAATTATTCCAGCAAGCAAAGCAGAGGGAGCATTGCCTTTGATGACCAAGCTTTAGAAGTCACACACTGTATTGGTGAATACAGTCCCAGAGACCTTTCAAAGTTCAAGGTCAGGGGAGTTAGATAACGTCTCTTCATGGGGGCTCTTCATGGGGGCACGGCGAGGTTTGAGAAAAGTATGAGGGAGATGAGGTGTTGCAGCCATCTTGGGGAAATACAACCTGCTACAATTTCCTGTTTCAGTTCTTTCATTATATTCTACTAGTCAGTTTTCATCCTCTGGACTAATCCTTTAATTTTCTTATCTAGTCTCTCTTATTATCCCTCACTTTATCTTTTTGTTCGGCTTTCTAGGACATTTCATTGACTTTATCATCAACCTTACTACCGACTTTTACATTTTGACTACTATTTTAAATTTGTTCTCTGTTCCTTTTTATTTTTTTAAAATATTGTATCCTGTTTTTGTGTCATAGATACAGTATCTTCTGTTATCTTTCCGAGACTATAAATTAAAATTTATTTGAATTGTTCTGTTTCTTAGAATTCTTTCTTTTCTCTATGAGCTTTTTTCCCTTCATCTTTTTTTTTTTCTTGTGGTATTTGAGTTTCTTCTTAAATATTTGATTATTTTTGGAGGTTTCTGATTGGAAGTGCATAGATGAGCTGGTGGCAATCCAGCTGGCTATTTTATTGGGAGTTCCAAATGCCAGGGTTTGCCAGTCTTCTCTCTGGGGCCATTTGGCTTCTCTGGAGAAGGCTTCTTCTGTCTCCTGTGCTGGAGTCAAGCTGCTGGCCTCTGGAACTGAAGGGGGAAGGACCTGAGGAGCTCATTACCATATAGACTCTGTTTGATTTTCCTCGGTCTTTTGATGTTCCCCTTTTGGAACCTCCCTGGTTCACTTATCTTACCATAACTCCAGAACAACTCTCAGGTCTCCTGAAGGTTTGGAGAGGTGCGATTGGCTGATTGTAGACAGTAGGTGGGTCTCTAGTAATGGTCTCATTGGTCTTTTATGAATGGTTTCAGATAATCCCTGTGTTCAGCCCTCTGTTTCACTCGGGTTTTCTTCAGTAGCTGGTGTCTCCCATTTTTAAATCATTCCTTAATTTTCTGAGGCTGGTAGGTTTTCCTCTGCATGATACCTCCTGCAGATATAGGGTTTGACTTTCCTTTTCTTTGCTAGGTCATATGCCATTCTGCCATCTGCTCTGTTTCTTATTGTGCTTCAAGGATTTAAATGTCTGCTAATTCTATTGAAGATGGAGCTGTGTTTCGTTTTCTTGCTTTATTTTATATTTTGTGTGGTATTCAAGAGGTGAAGGGATGAAATCTGGAAACCTTTCATGCCTCCAGTGTCACAGTGGGCTTTGCGGAAGAATGCCCACAGGCCCTGTGCTTAGGAGGGTTCAGCACTCTAATACTCTACTGATGTCGTCTTGAAATTTGTACTTTTAAAAAAAAATATTTTATTTATTTATTTGACAGAGAGAAACACAACGAGAGAGGGAACACAAGCAGGGGGAGAGGGAGAAGCAGGCTTCCCACTGAGAAGAGAGCCCAATGTGGGGCTCGATCCCAGGACTCCAGGATCATGACCTGAGCTGAAGGCAGATGCTAAACGACTGAGCCACCCAGGCGCCCCTTGTACTTGTTTTTGACAAGTGTCCCTGTATTTTCATTTTGCGAGGACCCATGCACATTATATAGCCTGTCTTGATTGTTTTGAAACAGAAACCTAATCATGTCAAACTCTTGCTCAAAAAGAACTCAGTGGCCCCCAGCCTTTAGGATGAAGTTCAAGCACCCTAGTGTTGTGTCCAGCCACCGTAAGTACCCAAATAGACCACCACAGGGCCTGGTAACTGGTCTCTCAGTGTCCATCTTTACCTCCCTATAGTCCAAAGAGTCATCTTTAAAATATAGGCTGGATAGGCCACTCTTGTTCAAATCTCTTCACACTTAAAATACAGTGCAAGTCCTCACCCATACTTTCAAAGCCTCCTGTGGTGTGCGTTTTGCTTATCCTCTGACCTCACCATACCCATCACACACCCCACACCCCCACTGGCCTCCTTGATACTCCTTCCTATTCCATCTGAAAAATCATTCCAAGAAACTGCACTCTTTTCCTTGATGCAGATGTCTACTGAAATGTCACCTTCTCAGAGGGGCTTCTTAGACAACTCCATCTAAAACTGTGTCTCTCGGGGCCCCTGGGTGCCTTAGTCAAGTGTTTGCCTTCGGGTCATGATCTCAGGGTCCTGGGATTGAGCCTTCAGTGGGCAAGCTCCCTGCTCAGTGGGGAGTCTGCTTCTCCCATCCTTTCTCCCTTTGCCCGCCCGCAACTCATACTCACATGCACATGCTCTCTTCTCTGAAATAAATAAATAAGATCTTAAAAAAAAAATGAAACAATACCTCTCATCATTCTCTATTCCCTCACCTGGCTTTATTTTTCTTCATGCCATTGGCCACACTAAAATTATATTTGCTTATTTATTAATATCTGTCTTTCCCAATAGAACATAAGTTTTATAAAGGCAGGAGTTTTGCCTCACTCACTGAGTATTTTCTGAATAAAAATTTTTTTTGAATCAAATATGTAGTAATCCTCACCACTGGGTAAGATACGGAAAGCAACATAATCCCAACAGAGTACTGAAAGAAACTCTGAGTTCCTATAGGATAGCAGGAAGAAAGAAGGGGAAACCAGGCAGTGCCTTTCTATGAGGGGTTGGAGCCGTCTTCTCTGATAACCTAAGGAGATGGTTTAGGTGTCTCTTTCTCGCAGGATCAAGAAGGTAGTCCCTTATGTGTAGGTCATATGTCCGTTTTTCTAGTAGATTAAGAACACATACAGAATAGAGACTATTTCCTACTTATCTTTATTTTCCTTGAACCTAGGAGGTATCTGGCTCATAGGAAGTACTCAATAAGTGCAAATTGATAATGAATGAATGAAACAATTCTGAAACCACAAATGGCATCAAGAGCAGAAGCAACCTTGAGAGAGGTTAAAATTTTGTTTAGAATTCTCCTAAGGCTAGGGCCGAGTAATATGACTTTTTTTTAAAAAAGAATTTTATTTATTTATTTGACAGAGAGAGATCACAAGTAGGCAGAGAGGCAGGCAGAGAAAGAGGAGGAAGCAGGCTCCCCAACAAGCAGAGAGCCAGACATGGGCCTTGATCCCAGGACCCTGAGATCATGACCTGAGCTGAAGGCAGAGGCTTTAACCCACTGAGCCACCCAGGCACCCAGAGTAATGTGACTTTTTGCCAGTTTCTTCAACATGATAGCAGAAGCAGTCCAGATTCTTGTGTGTATAAATTCAGATAGTCAGTTGGTGGCAGCTAATGCAATGAGGAGGGAAGAAGAAGATCAGGTCAGAGCTTCTGTGGTTGGTGACAATGGATAGTAGTTTGAACTAGGAAGGTAGGGGTGCAGGTAGTGAGAAGTGACTGAACTTTGGATACAGCTTGAAATTAGAGCCAACATAATTTGCTGATGAATTGTATTTAAGGTGTAGAGAAAGGAAGGAACCAAGGATTCCTCCAGAGTTTTTGGCATGAGTAACTGGTTGCCAAGTTGTGCCATATACAGAGGAAGAGGAAGACCAAGGGTGTGGAGCAAAAGTTCGTTCAGAATACAGTAGGTCTGAAGTGATGGCTAGGCATATGAGTAGAGGTATGGAGATGGCAGGAGATATGAGGCAAGAAAATAGAACCAAGTGAGGGGTGGAGATATGCACTAGAGAGTCAATAATGTATAGATCATATTCAAAACCATGAGACCACATGAGCCCGTTGTACTGAGTTGAATAGCATCCCTTGAAAATTTATGTCCATTATGAGCTATGGATGTGATCTTATTTGGAAGGAGGGTTTTGCAGGTTTAATCATCTTAAGATGAGATCATTTTGCATTAAGACGGGCCCTAATCCAATGACTGGTATCCTCTTAAGAAGATGAAGATTTGGATACAGACATCCACAGAGGAAGATGACCATGTAAGCATGGAGGCAAGGGATAGGGGTTACATTGCTCAAACTGAGGATTGTGGGCGATCACCAGAGGACAGAAGAAGCAAGAAATGATTCTTTCCTCAAGCCTTGGAGGGAGCATGTGTCCTGATTTCAGGTTTCTGGCGTCCAAACTGCTAGAAAATACATTTCTGTTATTTGAAGCCACCCAGTTTGTGGTCCTTTGCCATAGCTGTTCCAGAAAACTACTATAATCATCAAGCGTATGAGAGTATAGAGTGGGCAGGTGGGTCCTAAGGATGGAGCCCTGGGAAACTGACTCTGAAAGAGGTCAGGAAGAGGAAGAAGATCCTGCAAGACAGACTGAAAAGGGATGGCCAAGGAGGTAGGAGGAAGACCAGGAGAGTGAGATTCCCAGAGCCAATGAGAAGGGAGTATTTCAAGAAGATAGAAAGCCTGAGGTGTTCCAGATAAGGCGCTAACAATGAGGACTGAGAACTGGTCTTTGGACTTGGCCATGTGTAGCTCACTTGATTGTCCTTGTTTTGGTGGCATGATTGATTTAAAATTAGAGAATGGGAGATGAGGAAGTGCAGATAGCAAGTAGACAATAACTTCCATTGTCCTTGATGACATAGTTGGCAGAAAATGATCTCATTTCATCCTTACAGCAACCCTATGAGATGGGCATCTTTATTTACAGAAAGGAAAACTGAGGCTCAGAGGAATTAGAGAATTTGTCTAAGTCCCCTGACAGAAAAGAAGTGTCAGAAACCAAAGTTGAGGGCTTCCTAGAAAATCTTTCCATTTAAAGAAGGCTTTTCACCAGGCTTTCACTTGGCCCATACATTCATCTGGTCTTTCCCCATGTTCAGGGACCCATCCCCCCTTCCCCATCCTCTGGAGGATTCTGCCCTGTGGGGTGAGGGGATGCACAGTGATGGGGAACTTCATCTTAAAGGCTAATCTTAAAGAGAAACACAGCCAGAGAGGGAACTACATCTTAAAGGCTAATTCCTTTCTGCACTCTATGTCTTCAAGTAGAGTTGAACACTCAAAGATCTCCAGGGATTGGGCAGGTGACGGACATGAGTTAAGTGTGTCCTGAGTGGGACAATGGGAAATGAATGAGGCCGAGGGCAAAGTTGAGCAGAAGTCCCCACCTTAAGATGTTCAAATTCAAGTTTCAATAATTGTGATTCTGCCAACAAATATGACTATGACTAAATTTGGTGCCAGACCAGCATGTGAACTCAGATATTTTCAGTCATCCCATCATGCTTCCTTTCCTAGAGGCTGCGGTCCTAATCCCTGAGGGTCCATGTCATGACATCCTTGATGGGTGCCTCAAGCTCAATCACATGACTGATGTCTAAAGAAGACTGGATGGAGGGCTGAGGAGACTGCCACCCCATAGTCCCTGTCAGACCTTTACCCTTTCCCAGGTCTTCATCTGACTCTTCTCAACGTGTCTTGCTGACTGTCAACCCCTTGATGGCATTATGTCACATACTGGCTGTCTTCCTCTTGCCTCTCCAGAATCCCTTTTTCCTACCCTGTGTGGATGATCTATATGGGCCATATCATGGTCATCATGCCCTCTAGCTTCATGTTGGAGCGAAAGCCTTACTAGAGGTCCAAGGGAGGGGGCAGAGTGAGGGAAGATTACCTATTGCCCTGTTTCCCTCCCCACACGATTGCGTTGGGCTTCACCAAATGTCACAGCTCCTCTCTAGGTGGCTTTCTCAATCTCAGTCTCCTCATGGTTCTTCTAATTGTTCCTTCCACTTGCTCTTTGTTTTTATTTTTTTTTAAGATTTTACTTATTTGAGAGAAAGAGTGAGTGAGAGAGAGAGGGGAGAAGATCAGAGGGAGAAGCAGACTCCCCGTGGAGCTGGGAGCCCGATGTGGGACTCGATCCTGGGACTCTAGGATCATGACCTGAGCTGAAGGCAGTGGCTTAACCAACTGAGCCATGCAGGCGCCCCTTCCCCTTGCCTTTTAGAAGTGGTTACATCTCTCTGCTTTTATAGCCCTAGACACTGCACTATCCTTCGGGGTTTCCCCCATCTGTCCACATATAACTTTGT
Source organism: Spilogale gracilis (assembly GCA_004023965.1). NCBI lineage: Eukaryota > Metazoa > Chordata > Mammalia > Carnivora > Mephitidae > Spilogale > Spilogale gracilis. The sequence goes on along the minus strand of PITA01002674.1, from coordinate 117,805 downwards.
AAATAACAGTCCCTTTGTGCTGGGTTGAATAGTGTCTTCCCCACAAATTCTTGTTCACCCAGAATCTCAGAACATGACCTTGCTTGGAAGGAGAGTTTTTGCAGGTGTAATTAATCAAGATGAAGTCATTGATTTGTGGTGGCCCTAACTCCACTGGCTGGTGTCATTATAAGAAGGCCATGGGAAGACGCACAAGGAAGAAGGCCATATCGTGATGCAGGTGGGAATACCAAGGATTGCAGGCAATCACCAGAAGCTAGGAGGGAGGCAATGGGATATTTTCTCTCAGAATCTCCAGAAGGAATTAACCTTGTTGACACCTTGATTTCAGACTTCTGGCTTCCAGAACGGGGAGAGAAGTAAAGGTCTGCTGTCTTAGCCACCCAGTTTGTGGTTATTTGTTACAGAAGCCCTAGGAAACTTAATACACCATCACATTTTCTTTCAATTCTTCAACTAGAGTGTGTCATCTGTTTCCTGTGGGGACACTGGCTGGTAGAATTCTCTAGCTCTTCTGCAAGGGCTTTCCATTCCTAAATCCTTACTTTGGAAACTGAGACCCTCCTACTAGGGTTCCACACTGCTTTTCCAGCCCTCTTTTTGCCTCGTTCCCACAAAAGTGAATCCTTTTTGCCCTGGCCAAACTGGTGTCTTTGTTCCTTATCTGGCTTTGCATTTGTTCCAGCTACTCTTTTTTTGTTTTCTTTTGTTTTAAGATTTTATTTATTTGACAGAGAGAAACACAGCCAGAGAGGGAACACAAGCAGAGGGAGTGAGAGAGGGAGAAGCAGGCCTCCTGCCGAGCAGGAAGCCTGATGTGGGATTCGGTCCCGGGTCTCCAGGGTCTCCAGGATATGACCTGAGCCGAAGGCAGTCGCTTAACCAGCTGAGCCACCCAGGCGCCCCGTATTCCAGCTACTCTTTCCTGGCCTTTACCCAAATCTCATCCATTCTTAAACCCTACTCCACCCTTCTTCCCCCAGCAGAAAGCTTTCCAGATATCCCAGCCTGCAGTGATCAACCTTGTTAGCTCCTGGTGTCAACACATTCAATCCTGGGGTACCTGGGCGGCTCAGTTGGCTAAGCATCTGCCATTGGCTCAGGTAGGTCATGGTCTCAGGGTCTTGGGATTGAACCCCGTGTCAGGCTCCCTGCTCAGCAGGGAGTCTTCTCCCTCTTCTTCTGCTTGCCACTCTCCCTGCTTGTACTCTCTCTCTGTCAAATAAATAAATAAAATCTTAAAAAAAGAATACAACCCACACTCAATCAAGCATACAGTGGTTACTTATACACCAGTGATATTCACACTGTGTCTTGTATGTGCTTCTCCCCAAGTAGAATGCAAACTACATGAGATGAGGAATAGTGCCATAATCTCCACGTCAGGTCCCACAGTGCTGGGCACATGGTAAAGAGGAGCGAAGAAAAACCTGACATGTTTCCGGAACGGATGCTGTTACTGTACTACCAGGGGAAGAGGTAGGACCTTCTAGGCTCCAAGAAGAAACTGCAGTCCACAGCTCAGTGACTTAACATGGGGGTCTTTGGAACAGAGTAGTTGCAATCCATTGGTGACATCATAGTAGGGACAGGGGACTTCAGTCCCCTGGACTTCTGTGGATTCAAAGAGATACTGCAAGAGATAGAAATTCCCCCTTCTTTCTCAATTACATCTTTCCTCTCATCCCCTTCCACATTTCAGTTTCTAGCCCAGACTGTATAAAAGTGTGAGTCTAACTGATTCCCCTACTAGAGGTATGTGTTGGAAGAGAGGGTGTGTGGGACGTTCTAATCCTCTAGCCTAAAGAATCAGACTTCTTATCCTTCTCCCTCCTCTCCCTTCCCTGAAAACTCCTCTGACTCACTGATATTTCTAGTTAGCAGCTCCCTCCCACCCCAGCTTTCAATTTCTCAATTTCTCTTCTTTTTAGAGAAAATGAAGAGGAACCCTGTTGTAGAATCCATCTCTAAGTCCTTACTCCTGGAGGAAGACAACTTCCTTCAGAAAGAGGCAGGGTGAGTATTGTATTGTGATGAGGGGGCTCTGTCTTTGCATTTTCTTTATTTCTCTTTCAACTGATCTGAATTTCCCCTCTTTTAGGAAAGCCAGGCACACCAAGGGATCAAGATGGGAGGCAGAGGGAAGCCTAAGGGCTCTGCCCCCTCAATCACTGGGGAATAAGTTCTGCTTCTCGGTGTTACCTGTTCCTGAGCCCTGCCTCTGTGGGTGTAGTCTGAGGACCAAAGCAGTGCTACACCCCCGGCCCCCTCCAGTTTCCCGCCCAGCCTCTAGGGTGCTCCCTAGCTTGTCAGCAGGGAAAAAGCAACTGTCTCCTCCAGTGATTATCTTCAAGTCTCAGGTCTCCCAGAGTTCTCCAAAGCCCAACTCCAAGGCCAAGTCCCAGCTCCTATCTTGGGACAGATCAAGAACTTCCCGCAATGCCATGCCACTACGGAAGCTGGTACCCATGGGCATGTGGCCCCGGGGATTTCTTGACCCACTACCCCAGTCCTTGCCAGAGAAATTACTGCACACTATACCCCATTGGGAGGGAGCCATCTCCCTAGCCAAGAAGCCATCTTTCCGATGATATTACTTGTGGAGGGTGACAAACCCCAGTCTACTCTTCCATTCTTGTTTAATTAAAAATGTATTTAGTCAATTATGGTCTTTCTCTCATATCTACTGAAAGCACAGTAACTATTTGAACTGAGAATATATTTTATCTTCTCGTTCTACACCCATTTGGGTTTTTCAGGGTCCTGAACTTATAGTTGAGGGTGTTAATGGTTTTTCAGGTATGGCTGCTTGTTATTCTGTGTATCGGGGATAGTGTGACCCTCTGATTTTTTTCTGTAGTGTCTAGTTCCGGTGGGCCATGGAGTCAGAACTACCTGAGTTCAATTTCCATAAAGTCATAAACCCTGGTGGAATTTTGACTGGAATTGTATTGAATCTATAGATCAATCTGGTGAGAACTGATATCATTAAAATATGCGTCTTCACATTCCTGAACATGGTATACCACTCCATTTATTTATGTCCTTAAATTCTCTCAATAATGGCATGTAGTTTCCGTGTAAAGGTCTTGCACATTTTTCATTACATTTGTTCCTGGGCATTGGATAAGTTTTGCTGCTGCTGTAAACTGTACTTTTTATAAGGAATTTTTCCAGTACTGGCAATGGGTAGTGTAGGACGGAGAGCCTATGTGACACCTACCTTCATCTTTCTTTCTAAAAGAACAGCTTTATTGAGATATAAGTCACATACTGTACAATTCACCCATCAAAAGTGTACAATTCAATGGTCATTAATATATTCACAGAAATGTGTGATTATCATCCTAGTCAATGTTCTAAAGAACATTTTATCACCTTGCAAAGAAACCACATGCCCTTTAGGTATTATCCACCTATTACTGCATTATTTTTTATTTTCTGTTTTTTTGTTGCTGATATAAAGAAATACCAAGTTTATCTGAGTTTATCACTTGCATTTGGTTAGACTTGGTTAATACACCTATTAATTCTAGTAGTTTGTAGATACTTTTGGACTTTTGGGTTTACTATGTACAACTTCATGTCATCTATGAATAATAATTTGACTTTCCCCTTCCCAATCTTTAAGCCTTTTATTTCTTTTTCTTGTCTCATTGCCCTGGGTAGGACATCTAACGCAATGTCAAATTGAAATGTTGAAGTGGACATCCATTATCTTGTCCTATTCTAAAGGATGAAACTCACTATTTTATCAAATATAATGATAGCTGTAGGGTTTTGTTTTATTTGTAAGTAGTATTTTTCAGGTTCAGGATGTTCCTTATAAGTTTACTAAGTGTTTTTCTCATGAGTTGGCCCCCGGAGTTCAAATCTAAAATCTTCCTCTTATTAGTCATTCCATTTTGGGGAAGTCGTTTACCTTCTTTGAGCCTGTTTCTCCATCTTAAATTGGGGAAAGGAATTTCTATCTTAAAGTTTCTTGCAAAATTGAGAATATTTATAAATAACATCTAATCCATAGTAGGCACTCAACTAAATGCCTGGTGTTGCATTATGCATATTTTATCATTCTTCTCCTGTTGTATATATGCCCCGTGAAGGTTTGCTTGGCCTCTGTCGTTCCGTGCTGTGTCCCTAGTGTTTAGAACAGTTCCTGGAATAGAGAAATTGCTTCAGGCAAGAACTTTTTTGATTAATCAATGTCAGTTTCCTCTTTTCTAGAACACTAGAACTATGAATCATGGTTCTAGGGCCTGGAATTATAATTGCCTCTAGAGAATCACATAGTTCTCTTGAGCACTTCCAAAGTTCATTGCCAACTATCCTTTTGACCTTTAAAAAAATGTCATCTATTCTCTTTCAGGTTATTTAATCAGTATCTGCAATCCCTTCCCCCCCAACTTGCTGTACATCAATGATAGAACGCTAAGGCTGAGTCCCAACCTTCCCAGGCACACTGCATGCCAGTAGATAAGTCCCTCCCTGTAAGTCTCCTAGACCTTGGAGATTGCCTCCGGTTGTGGTTCTAGTGCTGATGTGATGCTTGTGGTCTTGTAAATCTCTGAGGAATCTGCTTCGCTTTATCGAAGTCTTTCCTGAGAGCAGCAAAGAAACCAGGTCCAGGATGAACTTTCTAGACCCCCAGCAAGTTCTGAAATCAGGGAAGTGAATGAGGAGCTTGTAGCCTGAGGGATGAAGACCAGAACAGGGACATTTCTGGGCACTCCCCAATGCCACCTCCCTTAAGTTCATATCAGGTCTTCCAGAACATACCCATCTCCCTCATAGAATGCTTTTCCTTTGCCACCAAACCCTTTTTATCTTCCAGATCAAGAATTCTCAACCTTGGCACCACTGACATTTTGCACCAGACAATTCTTTGTTATGGGAGCTGCCCTGTGCTTTGCAGGGTGTTTAGCAGCATCCCTGACTTCTAGGTACTAGGTTCTTGTAGTTATGATAGTGCACTTGGAGTTATGATAACCAAAAATGTCTTCAGACAATGCTAAATGGCCCCTGGAAGGCAAAATTGTCCCTGGTTGGGAACCACTGCTCCAGATGATCTTTCTAAAGCCCCCTTTTCACCAACCTCTCTCCAGCTCAAGTTGTCTCTTCCTTGCCCAGTTTCCTTTCCAGCTTATACTCATCCTCCCTCCTCTGAACTCTGAGTCAGCCTGAGCCAGATCTGCCACCGTGCCAGGTGAGAAAAGTGTCAAACATTACAGAGCACCTAGCCCTCGCTGTTGCACAAATTCTCTGATGCAATCCTTACAGCAGCCTTGTGTGTAGGTAGCTGTATGGTCCTCTTCATGTTTCAGAAACTACACTGTGGGGTAAAGTCACTTACCCAAGGTCACGCAGTTGGTGAGTGGTGGGTTGGGAATTCAAATCCAGACTGTTGGCTCACAGGATTATAAACTATTCATGCTATACCACTGGGTATTTCCTCAATTGTTTCACTTATGTTCATCTACTTCCAGATTGGACCAAAAACCCTTTGAGGGCATTTGTGGGTGTTCCACAGTGCTGAGCCAGGGCGGGAGGGTCCAGCATGACATTAGCGGTTGACTTCTTGCTATTATGGGGTTTGAGGGTTTGGAGCTTGAGGGGTTTGAGGCTTTAGAACAGGAGTATGTACAGGTGAAACTGAGGATGGAGGGGGTGATCTCAATTTGAGGCTTAAATATATATTCACAAAACACATTTAGCATAGGTGCACATCTCAATAAACTTTCACAAACTGAACACACTTGCATGACCTGATCAAGAATCAGATCACCAAGGGCCCCCAGGTGGCTCAGTTAGTTAGACGTTAAGGGTCTGCCTTCAGCTTGGGTCATGATCTCTGGGTCCTGGGATCCAGCTCCATGTTGGGGGGTAGTTCTGCTTCTTCCTCTCCCTCTGTGTGTACGTGCTTTCTCTCTCAAAATAAAATAAAATAAAATAAAAATCAGATCACCATCAGCCCAGAAGCTTCCCTCATACTTTCTTCTCCTCATTCTCTCTTGAAGTAACTACCAGCTTGCCTCTGATAGCATAGATTCCTTTTGCCTCTTTTTGAACTCTTCATGAAAGGAAATATGGAGTGTGTACTCTTTTGTGTTGTATTTCTTTTGGCCAGTATTGTCTGTGAGAATCCTTCATGTTGCATATTGCAATAGTTCATTCTTTTTCTTTCCTCAGTAGTATTCTGTTATGTGCCTGTACCAGTGGATTTATTCATTCTATTGATAGTGAACTTGGTTATTTCCAGTTTGGGGCTATCGTGAAGAGGGCTGCTGTGAATATTATTGTATATGTCCTTTGGTGAACACAGTATACATTTCTGTCTACTTATGGAATTGCTGGCTCATAGGTATACACGCTTCAGCTTCAGTAAACAATGAAATTTTTCCAAAGTTTTTGCATTTGGAGACTTTTAGAGCCACACCTAACTCCCCCCACTCCCTTGCTTTTCTGCAGAGATTGGAGGAGATGAGTGGTATGGCCTTTGGAATCTTCTAGATGACCACAGTACTAAGAACCTTCTTTATAGAAAAATGATGTCAGAGATGAAAGGGATGGTATAGATCCCAAGTCAAAAACTCTCTTTCTGCACAGGGAGAAACAGGCTCAGAAATAGGGGTTGCTTGGTCCAGGGTGGCATGGTTCTAGCCTGGTCTAGAAGCCAAGTTTCTGGATTCTAGATGCCATTTTGTCTTTTGAGTACCTGAAAAGAGATGGTCATCTGGAAGGTGATGGAGGGGAACTCGATGTACCAGTGGACCCACCGAAATTGTATGTGAAGCAAGGGGGGGGGCGGTGGGACTGGTGAGCTATCTTGCTTCCTATATTTTCCTTGAGTCTGGGCTGAAGCCAAGGGAAACAGAAGCCTGGCTGCTCCTCCCACCAGGGGAAGTCAAAGTGAGGGGCTTTACAATTAGAGTATGGAAAATCTTCCACCTCAGGGCCTTCTCTCTGCCACCCTCCACCCTCAATCCAGGGAGAGGACTGGGGGAAGGGCTCTGCTGGCAGTAGGGACAGGGCTTCCAGAGTCTGAATACAAGATGGGCTTCCCCCTCAAGGGGCTCACAATCTTGGGTAAAACCAGACAGACCTTGGGCGCAGAGCAAAACCCATTTATTATATATTGAAATTCCATCCACTAGGAACCTGGCGGGAGCCCCGAGCCAACCTGAGGGGAAACAGCTAAGCCCAAACTACCGCCAGTTCGTCTCATGCCTTACCTGGTGCCCCAGACCGACCCCTATTCCTGCAGCCCTGAAACTTACTTAGCCTGGGCCGCTGCCCCACATTCATTTTCAGAGAAGCGGTTTAAGCAGACAATCTGGAAGGGAGAGGAGACGTCCCCCACCTTGCGCCAGCTTCCCTCACTTCACACTCCCTCCCCAAACCTACTGGTTCCCACCGGATAGTTGAGAAGTAAGGGAAGGATGAAAGAGGGGTTGCTTCTCTTTGCAAACTCTTTTGGCACCCCCCTTCCCTCCCCAACCAGCGGCCTTCCCGCCCCGGCTCCCGCGCGGGGCTGGGGCGCCAACTAAATCTGATCAAAATGCAATTGCCAAGTCGTTAAGGTATTTGAATTTAAAAAAAAAAAAAAAAACTCCCGAGAAAGAAAGTATTTGATGGCTAATAATCTCATTTCAATATAATGGGACCTTCTTCTGCAGAGAGCAAGACAGGTTAAGAGATATAATTATGACTTTGCAAACTCTCTCCCAAGCGCGGGAGACGCGCTGACAGGTCTGCGCGCGGCTGCGCCCGACTCCGCTGGCTCCGAGGGGAGACGCTTTGTCTGCAGGGCCGGTTAAAGAAACATGGTCCCTTTCCCCCCTCGGCCTACATTGCAATTTAACTGTCAGCCGCGTCTTCGCCCCTGATCGGTGTCGGAGTCCCACGCGAGGGTCTGGGTGGGGTGGAGAGGGAGACCGGACTGGGGGAGGGGCGGAAAGGAGGAGAGCGAGGGGTTGACTTGTCAAACGCCGCCAGGGAACCGGGAGCTGGGCTCTCAAACCCGCTCCCTCCCGGCCTCTTTAAGATTGTGTCTGCACCGCAGGGTCCGGCGGAGCGACAACTGGGAGTGGGGTGGGATTCAGGCAGCGCAGATTACTCGTCCATTTCCAGGTGGGCCTTTTTGAAGGACCTCGAAGGAACGGAATCCTCCCTGGCAGAATTGCTCGGTTTCAGCTGATGGAAAGGGATCGGATTAGGGGAGTGATGGGAGTGGTGCCGTTCATGTCCACTTGAATCTCCCTCTACATCTAAGCAAACTTTTCTTTTCTCTACTGCACTGGGAGAAAAATAATCATTTGGAGCCCAGATAGGAAATCCTCAAGGAAAGGAGATTTTTCTTGATCTTATATTTCTCTCCTTCACGAAAGTTCGAGAAAGGAAATCTCCGACGCGGTGTACTCGTGTGTGTTCGGGGAGGCGGGTAGAGGCAAGCGAACGATCCCGCACCCTTTCAGAAAAGAGTATCGATTGCGGTTCAGGTCGAGAGACTTGAGGCAAAGTCAAGGCCAACAGCTCCAGAGGTGTTTGAGCCCCGGCAGCCGTGGAGCTGAGGGCGCAGCCGCGCGGTTGAAGCCAGCGCGCGGACTCGCAACTGTGGCGAGTGTGTGTGCGCGTGAGTGCGCCGGTGTGTGAGCACCGCTCCCAGGAGAGCGCTCGGATCCCAAGGCAGTCAATGGTAGGAACTGAAAACCCATGGTAGGGACGCACTAAAGACAGAGCAACAGACCGACACACCGGTCCCGAGAAAAGGAGCCAGGGTTAAAGGGGGCCGGAGGCCACTGGGGTCCCCGGTCTTCGCTTCGCAGCTCCCCGATTTTCGCCAAGCTGATGGGAGCTTTGCTTTGGGCATTCCCGGCCGCTATCTGCACCGCCCACCTTTGCAGTGAAGGAATTCGGAGGAAGCGGGTGCGCCACTGCCCCTCCCCAACACTCCAATCCCCCAAACTCCAGGCCCCTCGAAGGGTGGCCCGCCGACCGGGAGGCCAGGGTGAATCTCTGGGCAGCTCTGATTGGCGGGGCAGCTAGGCCACCGGACGCCGCCAGGCCACCGGACGCAGCGACCGCTTCTCAAGTTGATGAGGCTGCAGACCCCGGTCGGGGGATTCCCTCCGATCCCCGCGCCTGGGGCCGGGACTGTTTGCAGTCACCGCGACTCTCCAGATCATTCGCGCAGCAATAAGAACGAGGTTGGCGCTGTCGCATCCTGCGTGTACGGTACACCTAGCTTCTTATCCTCAAAGTGGGGTTTGAACGCGAGCGGGGTCATCTTCCCTCGCCCGTCGGCTCCCCCTGGCGGCCCGGGACGCAGGTTTTCCCGGCCGCAGAAGGCCTGGGGAGGACGAGGCCTTGGGAGAGAAGCGATGCTCACCTGGTTGGGCCCGCGAGAGCACCCCGCGCTCCAGCACACTACCCCTTCGCCTTCGTCCCGCCCGCGCTGACCTTACTGCGTTGTGGCGCCCCTAGCTTCCTTGGCGGCGCACCGCAGGGTGGGAAGGGGACACATCTGGAAGCAGCCCTCCGCCACCCCTCCATCCTAGATCCACTCACTAGGCAGTAGTTTGCCGGGCGGGTTTCTGACACCCCTTGCCATTTTGTCTTGGTGTTTAATGATCCCAGGACTAAGACCAGGCGCGTGGGTCAGCGATGCCGACAGGAGCCATGTGGTCGCGAGGGCGCTGGACTCGGCTGGAGCTCCCGGGGTGGCGCTCTGGGGCGGGGGCCTGGCCCGGTGGGGGCCGCTGGGGAAGGCTGGCGCAGGCCCGGCGCGCCGCCGGCGAGGTCAGGGGCGAAGGGGCAAGCGGAGGGCAGCGCGCGGGGAGCCGGCGCGGCGGCTCGGGTTACCGCGGCCCCGCCCTCCCACCCGCAGCTCGGGCGCGGGGGCCGGGGCGGACTTGGGCCGTCCCCCGCTGTTTGCATTTTTCTGGCAGGCGGCAGGGCTGGGTTGAAAGGAATCGCCTCCATTTGGAACGTTGTTTATTTTTCTTAACTAGCCAGTGCCAACAGACGACCTCGAGAGCACCGCCGCCGGACTCGGCCGAGCCCTCGCTGGGAAAGGGATCGGGACAAGGGGCAGCCCGACCAAAGGGCGCTGCAAGCCCCCGCGGGGGGAATGAGCCCGGGGCCCCGCCGAGGCCGGGGTGGGGGAAGGGTCGCCGTGGGGCGGAGAATGACTTTCCTCTACGAAGGAAAACACTTTCCTCTGTCCGGGTTACCTTAGCTTTGACCTTGCGCGAGACTGGGCGGCGAATCCGTTAAGCTTTCCGGCCTTGGTGTCCCGCCGCCTAGGATTTCAGTTCCGCTTCTTCCAATTTTAGGTCCTTGACCTTGAGCAAGGCGTCTTTTGTGTCTCAGTTTCCTCGATTCTTAAATGGGTACAACGTAGTGCTTAGCTCTTTGGGTTGTTGGAAAGACTGAGTGAGTTCATTCATCTAAATCCTTAGCGCAGGGCCTGGAACTTGCCAAGAGCTCAGGAGAGGTTAGCTCCTCCTGTGGGGGCTGTGGGTGATTGTGGGGCTCTGGTCACTCGAGGACGGGTAGGGTGGGGGCGGCCAGCAAGTGCGCGGCCCACAGGGAAGGGGCTAGAGCTGGAGGTTCGGGACTCTCAGGCTCTGGGGAGAGGTGCGGGCTGGGGAGAGTTCTGAGCGTTTTTGACATGAAATGAATAAAATGCAAATGATATTCAAAGCAAGATGCTAATGAGGATCTATTCTTTTTGCGTCCGAAGCCCCGGCAGTGCCCAGAACAGTGGTGGAGCCGGTGTGAACTCAAGCATGGGCAGGGTCCAGCAGCCCACGTCTCGGGTGTGTGTGTGTGTGTGTGTGTGTGTGTGTGTGTGTGTGCGTGCCCGCGTGAGTGTGTGAGTGTCGGCGCGCGCCTGCTCCGGAATGTGCGTAGCCGGCTCCGGGTGTGCTCGCGCCGTCATGAAAATGAGGTCAGGGAAGGTCGTTCCACTCTGCAGCATAAATCAAGGAGGAAAGGAGAATGGATGTGAGAGACAGTCCCTGGAGACCGCCCCGAGAGAGGCAGCGCGAGGGAAGAGGGAGGGGGGAAAAAGTTATGTCCAGGCAATCTCCCTCCCTGCGCTTTCCGCCCCGGCGGGGGGTTCCTTCCCGGAGCTGCGGCGCCCAGAACGCAGCCGAGATCGCGCCTTTCAACCGCATCCTCCTCCCCAGGCTCCCAGGGACCTTTTCCGCGCCCCCCTCCCCATTTAAATGTTCCTTGTCTAAGCGCTCTTTGTGTGAACACTGAAGCTCCGTGCACCCAGCCTCCCCAGGAGCTTTAGGTGCTCACGTGCACACGCCAGTGGCACACAAAATTGCACACTTGTTACTTGCGCGCTCAACCGCCGGGGCTCGCAACCAGACGTCCCGGAGCCTGCTGCTCTCCGCTATCCTCCCGCCGCACGCTCTCCCCACGCGGTTTGCCTCCCGGGTCTAGTCAACACCCAGTACTGCCGCGCGCGGGCGGGCCCCTCTCGCTCTTCGCCTTCCTCTCGCCGCTGGGAGAGCGCGGTGCTCCAGGCCGGTGTTTCCCTGCGCCTATCCTGTGACCCCAGCCAGGAATTCCGGAGGCTCGGGCCTCCCGAGGCCGGAATCCAGGCACGAATCCCGGGAGACCCAGCTCTCAGGGGAAGAGGGACAAGCGTGCAACAATCCGGGATAGAGGAGAGAGAGGAAATTGGGCATCTCTTACCTCTCTCTTGCTTCTCTGAGACTTCAGTGCCAGAGGGCTGAATGGGGCCTGGGACAGTGCGGAGCCCACTTGCCTCATCTTGGAACCTCTGTTGTTCCCAGAGCGCTTTACTCTCTGCTGGCACGATGGCTACCTCCAAAAATGGGAAGAGAGAAGGGAAGAAGATCCATGGAGCCTAGGGTTTGCCCTTTGGGCCCAGATCAGACTTATTTCCCATCCCATCCGCTTTGTGACAGTGAGTAAGAAAAACGATGATGCTAAAAGCCTGTGCAGTAGGCACAAAACAGGACACACTAATATAGTGAATGAAATGTACAAAGAGCTGTCACCACCATGATTCTTCCTGAGCGTCCACATTTTGTAGGTTAATTCATTAAGTCATGAATTTATTCAACAAATATTTAGTGAGCTCCGACTGACAGAGAAACAGGATGCCAAGAACCTGGCCCTCTGGGCACTTCCATTCTCCTGAGACAGAAAGACAGGAAACAGATTAACTCTGACACATCATATGATGTTAAGCAGGACAGCCCTCCGTGTGGGGGGGGAATGAAAGATTATACTGGGTTGGAGACAGTCTCCCTGGGAAGGAGGCAGAGGCCTGAATGAAATAAGGGAATGGCCATGCAGACTGCTGGGGACAGAGTCCCAGGGAAAGGGAGCTGCCGGAGCAGCCAGAGGAGGTATGGGAAGCCAGGGAGGGAGGGAGGAGAGAGGAAAGTGAGAGGTGAAATGGAAGGTCAGGCCCCACTTTGCAGGTCACCCTGTGGAGTTTTGGATTCTATACCAGGTGTGATTGCAGAGCTGCTGGAGAATTTTTAGACATGGACTGAAACAACTTGATTTGTGTTTTAAAAAAATGATACACAAAGAGAATTTAACTGACTTGTTCAGGGTTTCCAGGTCTCCAAATGCGTCTCAGTCCAAAATATCAAATAGACCAGCTTAGGCAAGATCTGTCCAGAAGGGGCCCAGCTTAGGCAAGATCTGTCCCTCCCACCCATACTTTTAGGAAGGTGCCGGAATGGAGCAATGGATGGGGTCGCTAAATCTGCCAGTTCAGAAGTCTGGACTTGGGCAAGGATCCCCAGGCTGACGACCTCTGATCTCTGGCGTTTGTCCTTCCTGATTCCCCTGATTCCCCACCCCACCTGCTGCCTTGGCTCTGCCTACCTGTGGAGACTCTGGAGAGTAGGATCGAGGGCAATTCTGGCACAGGAAGGTAAGACCTAGTCTCTCCGACGCTCCATTTCCGCTGCTCTTCAGGCTGCGGAATCCCCCCCACCCCCCCGCCATGAGTCTGGTTGTGCGCTGACGGGCACTGTGGTCCCGCACCGCTGCCGGGTGGCCAAGAAGGATACTGCAGCGGGAGTCGGTACAGAATGCAGAACGTACCAGAGACCGTAGGGGGCGCACGAACAGGTTTAGTGATGGAGTGTTAGGTGCCAGGTGATGTGAGGGGCGCTTCCGTTACTTTAACCATGCGAGTAACTCCTGGAGAGAGAACTACGATTTCCCTCACTTTACAGACAAGGAAATTGGGGCCAAGAGAGGCAAAGCACTTTGTGTGAAAACATACAGCTAGTAAGGGGCGGAGGGATTTACCCATTTTCACGCTCTATTGCTGCATAGAGTGGTCAAGCGTGAAATACTGACCTCCATCCTAGAAGGCTCTCCCTCCCTTTGGCCCTGAAGAAGTATCCAGAAAATGTCTTTAGCCGGCGCCCTAAGCTTCCAAGTCCGTCTCTGGAAGTGTTTCAAGGTCTTTTTCCCTACAGCTACACCCTACACGGGTGTCAGAGATCTCTGTCTCCTCTCTGAGATTCAGGCAACCTCGTCCCTGACGATGAAGAGCAAGGTGCTCTATGTGTGGGAGTTTCTGAACCTCAGATGGCACGAAATAAGGGGAGCCAGGAGATGACCCCACTGAGCCCACTCTGTGCTCCTTCTCCATCCTTAATAGCAAGGTCGGGAGATCCCTTCTTTGGCTTGGCATTGGGAACTCCTCTTTATCAGGACTTGGGACCGCTCAAGCTGGCTTTGCACCTGCAGCTGTCTGGGTGGGCAGAGGACTGCAGGGCAGAGCCTGTGCCCTTCCTGGGAGATGTTGCCAGTTTCCGCGCAGAGCTGGGAATCGTTCTCCATCCTCGACTGCCCTCTAGTGGGACAGGATGTGGCTGCCGCCCCAGCGCCTTCCTTCTACCTTCTTGCCTTCCTTGGACAAAAGTTTCTTTCCCAGAAGCCAAAGAGACCTGGAAAGGTCTGGATGCAGAACATCCCAGAGCTGTGTCCCAGTAACACCAGGATTATTACCCTCAGCAAACATTTAGTAAGGGCCTGCCGTGCACTTGGCCATGTGGGGAATCAAGAGGAAGCCCTCCCCCTTCTTCAAGCCTTGGACTTGAAGGGCTCACAGTTTAATGGAGATGACAGACATGACATGATTCGTATACTCATTTTTTTTTAAAGATTGTATTTATTTATTTGACAGAGAGAGACCACAAGTAGGCAGAGAGGCAGGCAGAGGGAGAGGAGGAAGCAGGCTCCCTGCCGAGCAGAGAGCCGGATGCGGGCCTGGATCCCAGGACCCTGAGATCATGACCTGAGTGGAAGGCAGAGGCTTTAACCCACTGAGCCACCCAGGTGCCCCGTATACTCATTTTTAAAGAATTATAGATTCATAGAAAGTTCAAAGATAGTAGAGAGAGGTCCTGGGTACCCATGTCCCGTGTGTGAGGATTCTCCAAACCACCACTGCTATCAAGATGCCGAGACAGAGAACTATTCCAGGACTCCGAGGATCTTCCCGGTTCTATCCCTTTATATTTACACCCATCCATCCCTCCACCAGTTCTTAACCACTGACAACTCTTAATGTTTTCCATCTCTACAATGGTGCCATTTCTACAATGATGTCAGAATTTTATACAATGGAATCAAAGTATGTGGCCTTTGGAAACTGTTTTAAATTCACTCAGAAACAAATAGTGAGCTCCATCCAAGTTGTGGCATGCGTCATTAGTTTGAGTCCCCGTGATCCCTTTTTATTGCTGAATACTCCATGCATCACTGTTTATCTGCTGAGGAGCGTCTGGATTGTTTTCAGTTTTTTGCTATCAAAATGAAGCTGTTATGAAGTCATGTACAGGTTTTTACGTAGACATAAATTTTTATTTCTCTAGGATAAATGCCCAAGAGTGCGATTGCCCCCCTTCCTTCTTCCTTTCCTCCCTCCCTTCCCTCCCCCACCTCTGTTCCCTCCCTCCTTTCCTTCCTTCCTTCCTTCCTTCCTTCCTTCCTTCCTTCCTTCTTTCCTTCCTTCTTTCTATAGATTTATTTATTTACAGAGAGAGAGAGAGAGAGAGAGAGAGAGAGAGAGAGCACGAGCAGGGGGAAGGGCAGAGGGAGAGAGAGAGAGAGAGAAGCCCACGCAGACTCCCTGCTGAGCACAGAGCCTGATGCAGGGCTCCATCCCACCACCGACCACGAGATTATGATCTGAGCTGAACATAAGAGTTGGCTGCCCAGTTGACTGAGCCATCCAGGCGCCCACGATTGCTGTTTCTTACATTAAGTATATGTTTAGTTTTTAGAGGAAACTGCCAAATTATTTTCCAGAGTAGCTGACCATTTCCATTTCCATTAGCAGTCTAAGAGAGATCCAGTTTCTCTACAACCTTGCCAACATTTGGTGACATCACTATTTTTAATTTTAGCTATTGTAAGAGGTGAATAGTAATATCTCATCATGGTCTCAAATTGCATTTGTCGGGTGGCTAATGATGTTGAACACCTTTTCAAGTGCTTATCTGCCATTTGGTGAAATATCTGATCATGTCTTTTGCCCATTTTCTAATTGGATTTTTTTAACTGTTGAATTTTGAGAGTTCGTGATAGATTGAGATAGGAGTCCTTTGTCAGAGGTATGATTGGCAAATATTTTCTCCTAGTCTGTAGATTGTCTTAACATCTTCATAACAGGGTCTTTTATGGAGCAAAAGTTTTTAATTTTGATGAAGTCCATTTGTGGATTTTTTTTCTTTTATGGATTGAATCATACTTTCGGTGTTACTTCTAAGAACTCTTCACTAAGCCCTAAGTCTCTAAAATTTACTTCTATGTCATCTTCTAAATTTTTATAGTTTTATGTCTTATATTTAAGTCTGTGTTCCATTTTGAGTGAATTTTTATATAAGATGTGAGGTTTAGGTCAAATATCTTCCTTTTTTTTAAAGATTTTATTTATTTATTTGACAGAGAGAACACAGCGAGAGAGAGAGAGAGAACACAAGCAGGGGGAGTGAGAGAAGGAGAAGCAGGCTTCCCGCTGAGCAGGGAGCCCGATGGGGGGGGCTTGATGTGGGGCTCGATGTGGGGTGATGACCTGAGCTGAAGGCAGAGGCTTCACAACTGAGCCATCCAGGCGCCCCTCTTGTTTGTTTTTGCTTATAGATATCCAATTGCTCCAGCATCATTCATTGAAAAGACCATTCTTCCTCCATTGAATTGCTTTTGTATGTTGGTAAGAAAACATTTGCCTATTTATGACACGGATGGATCTTAAAGACGTTATACCAAGTGAGATAAGTTAGACAAAGACAAATACTGTATACCACTGATATGTGGAATCTAAGAAAGCCATATGCATGAAAGAGTAAAATGGTGATTACAGGGGCTTGGGGCTGGGGGAATAGGAGTGACATTGTTTAAGGGTCTATACTTAATAGATAAGCAAGTCCTGCAGATCTGATGTATATCGATGACAATACTGCTTTATAATCATCAAACTTGTGAAGAGACTAGATCTTTGTTATTCCCACCATAAAAGAGAAATGATAATTCTGTGATGTGATGAAGGTGCTATCATTACAATGGCAATCTTTTTTTTTTATTTTAGAGATTTTATTTATTTATTTGACACAGAGAGAGGCCATAAATAGGCAGAGAGGCAAGAAGAGAAAGAGGGGGAAGTAGGCTCCCTGCTGAGCAGAAAGCCAGATGTGGGCCTCGATCCCAGGACCCCAAGATCATGACCTGAGCTGAAGGCAGAGGCTTAATCCTCTGAGCCACCCAGGCGCCCCTACAATGGCAATCTTACTACAGTATCAAATGTGCCTCTTAAGTTTATACAATGTTATATGTGAAATATATTTCAATAAATAACATTTCAAATAAATAATCAGCTGATAATCCTATGTGGGTCTTTTTCTGGGTTCTCTGTTCTCTTCTACTGATCCCCCTGCCAACACCATCCAGTTTTATTACTGCGGCACTGTAACTTACGTCTTGAAACTGGATAGAATGATTCCTCCCACTCTATTCTTCTTCAGAGTTGTTTTGGCTCTTTAGTTCCTTTGCCCTCCCACATAAATTTTAGAAGACTCTTGTCTATGTCTTTCTGTGATTTTAATAGAAATTGCATTAAATCTCTATATCAATTTTGGGGGAACTGACATTCTTATAATATTAAGTCTTGCAATCCATGAATACTCCGTCTATTTAGATCTTCCTTGACTTCTTTCATTTGAGCTCTCAGTATATAATTTCTGCACATGTTTTGTTAGATTTATATCTGAGAATTTTGCCTTTTATGAGTGATTATAAATGGTGTTGGATTGTTAATTATGATGTTCACATGTTTATTGCTAATAGATGGAAATATAACTAATTCTTGTATCTTGTGACTTGCTGAATTTGCTTATTAGCTCTAGAATTTTTATTTTGTAGATTCCTTGGGACTTTTTTTTTTTACATAGATCATTATGTCATCTGCAAATGGGAACATTTTATTTCTTCCTTTCTGATATATGTCTTTTCTTTCCTTTTCTTGTCTTATTGCATTACCTAGAACTTTCAGTACTATATGAATAGCAGTGGTGAGAATGGACATTCTTGTCTTGTTCCTGATCTTAGGGAGAAGCACTCAGTCTTTCACCATTTATTATGTCAGTTGTAGGGCTTTTTAAAAATAGGTGTTCTTTATCGTCTTGAGGAAGTTCCTCTTTATTTTTAGTTTTCTAAGAGTATCATGAATGGATGTTGCATTTCAAGTGCTTTTTGTACCTCAATTGATAAAATCATGTGGTTTCCCTCCCCCTTTAACCTGTTAATATGGTGAATTAATTAATGGTGAATCAATCAACTAAATTGATTGATTTTCAAATATTGGATCAGGTTTGCAACCCTGAAATAAACTCCATTTGGTCATGGTATATAAGTATTTTTATACATTGCTGAATTCTATCTGCTAATATATATATTTAAAGATTTTGTATATTTTTTTGATAGAGAGAAACACAGCTAGAGAGGGAACACAAGCAGGGGTAGTTAGAGAAGGAGAAGCAGGCTTCCCACCGAGCAGGGAGACTGATGTGGGGGCTCAATCCCAGGACTCCGGGATCATAACCTGAGCTGAAGGCAGACACTTAATGGCTGAGCTACCCAGGCGCCCCTATCTGCTAATATTTTTAAAAGTTTTTTGAAGGATATCAATCTGTAATTTTTTTCTTTATACTGTCTTTGGTTTTTGGTATTAAGGATAATTTTAGCTTTACTCTTCTATTTTCCAGAAGAAATTATGTAGAATTGGCACTAATTCTTCTTTAAAATTTGGTACAGCTCTCAAGTAGAAATATGTGAGCCTGGAGATTTCTTTTTTGGGAGGTTTTAAATTATATATTCCATTACATTAATAGGTTTATTCACAATATCGATTTCATATTGGGTGAGTGCTAATCTGTACTTTTTCAGGAATTGGTTAGTTTCATCTACCTTGTCAATTTGTGTGTGGAGATGTACATAGTATTCCCTTATTGTCTCTTTGATGTCTGCAGGGAATGCAGTACTATCCCTGTTTTGTTCCTAATGTTGGGAATTTGTGTCTTTTCTCTTTTTTTGTGTCAGTCCTGCTAGAGGTTTGTCAATTTTATTGATCTTTTCAGATAACCAGCTTCTTGTTTCATTGATTTCATTTCATTTATTTCTCCATTATTTTTCTGTTTTTAATTCATTGATTTCTGCCATCTTATTTATTATAATCATTGTTAGATTATAAATGGTAAAGGGTAACTTTTCTACACATAATACAAACTGGTAAAATGTCAATAGTTTACAAATACATGTAATATCTTGGTAAGTTATACATATGTAATGTGTTACATAGGGCAACCACTAAAACAAGGTATGCAAAAATATACTAAAAAACTCCAGATAAATTAAAATGGCCTTCTATTTTTAATTTTTAAGGAATCTCCACACTGTTTTCCAAAGTGACTGTGGTACATAAACAATGAATCTTGGAACACTGAAAAAATAAAATAAATTTTAAAAATGGTATTCTAAAACATCTGAGAATCTACAGGAAAGCAGGAAAAAGAAAACAGAGAAACAAAAAAAAGATGGAGGGAACAAAGAGAAAACAAAAAATAAAATGGCCAACTTAAGCCTGATTTATCAATAATTACCTAATTGCTAATAGAGACATCCTAACATCTATGCATCTCAGTGTTAGTGTCTTTTGATTATCTTTTCTCATTCAGTTTGAGGTCTTTCTGGTGTTTGGTGTGATGAATAATTTTCGATGGAAACATGGGCATTTTGGATGTTACATTGTAAGATTCCAGAATTTTTTTTTAAAGATTTTATTTATTTATTTGAGAGAGAGAAACAAAAGAGAGAGAAAGGCACAGCCGGCTGAGCCACCCAGTACCCCACGACACCAGATCTTATTGAAATCTTATGTTCAAGACATCTTCCTGACAGTGGGTGAAGGTGGGTGCCCCCTTATTACTGCCAAGTTGGGGTGGAAGTTTAGGTCTCTTCTTGGCCTTCTGGGCTCCACTAGTTCTTGGACATCACCCCACGGGGCGGGGGATGAGAGCCTCATCACTACATGACCTTGAACGAGGAGCGGTTGGAGGTAGTCCAGTCTTCCCACATGGTCTCCACCGATTTAGCCCCAGGAGTGGAAGGTCCTGGCTTCCTATTTGGCCTTAGCTCCACTGCTGGGTGGTGGAGGTGCCTTCCTACAGCCTGGCCATGGAGGGTGGGGTCTAGGTTCCCCTCTCAGGATTTGCTGGGATGGGGTTTGGCTGGGACAGAATGGTTGGTGTCTAAAAATAGATTGTCCTTTCCTGGTCCTCTGGCCAGAGCAAGCAGACATTTTTTTTAGGGCTTTTTTTTTTTCCCTGTGCTGCTTGACCCTTGTAGTTATCGTTTCTCTGCGTGCAGCTCCTCAGTTTCTGATGCTTCTCTCCCTCCACTTCACAGTCATGTGTT
Source organism: Spilogale gracilis (assembly GCA_004023965.1). Classification (NCBI taxonomy): domain Eukaryota; kingdom Metazoa; phylum Chordata; class Mammalia; order Carnivora; family Mephitidae; genus Spilogale; species Spilogale gracilis. Next base: position 97,819 of record PITA01002674.1, on the reverse strand, counting down.
CGTTTTATATATAACAATGTTCAGGAGTTTGTGTTCTACTTAGAAGGAAGAAAAGAGAAAAATACACTCACTCCATCTTCCCAGACATGGAAGTTCTGCACAATCATTCTGCAAAATTTAAGTTTGAAAAACTTCAGTGGTTCAGAAAAAATAGATAAAAATGTATTTAAAAAGTGAAAAATCTCTATTCCACACTGCCCCCCATCACTTACTTCTATCCTACCCTGAAAACCATTATTATACAGGTGTAAGTATAAAACCTTAATTTCCACATTTTTAAGAACACAAAAGCTAGCATACCATAGATAGAATTTTGAACCCAACCAAATGCAAAATATCTTGCAGATCACTCTTTGTTGCTACATACAGCCTCATCCGGCAAAAGTGCAATGAATGTCACTGAACAGATGTATAATGGCTGGGATATTGAAGTGGCTGTCCATCTTTTGGAACCACACATGGTGCTGTGATAAACAGGAATCCTAACATGTCACTTCATGTATGTTTATCTGTGGGATACATTCCAGGAGTGGGATTTCTGAATCCCTGAAGTCCTGAGAGACACATTCTCACTGAGGTAGTTGCTCAAGAGGCTGACAGATGAAACTTGTTAAGGTTGTGTCTATGTCATGGCCGAATTTGGGGTCAATCTGAAAAACCAATCTTTCTTCCCAGGGCCCCCTTGGACCTCTTCCAATGAGAAGGTTGGGACAAGAGCATAGTGAAGAGGTTGTTGGAAAGGACATGTTTTCCCCATAATCTCTTTCTGTTTTGTTACCTCCTGGCTGGACTTCTAGAAGACTCTAGAATAATTAAGGTAAGCTGTTCACCATGACAGCCCCTCTCAGTGCCCACCCTGGACTAGTCTCTGAAGGTTACATGGTAGGAAGGTTGGGAGCACAGATCATGGACACAATAGGGGGGCTCCCTTTCCCCTTGGGGCCTCAGTTTCTCCAACTGCAGAAGGAAGAGAAGAAATAAGGACAAACTTGTTGAGAGAGGGCACTTACCCTTCTTCATCAAGAACCACATCCCTCCAGCAGGAGTCTGTATAGAGTGCACGTAGGGTTCCATTTGATGGGAACTTTCTGCTGGTAAAGAATAAAGAGAGGAAGAAGAGGAAAAAAAAAGAGGACTAAGGATGGGAATGGAATGAAGGAAAGCCCTGGCTTAGATGTGCTCCATGTGCATGAAGCAGGCAGAGGAGGTTGCAGTGAGCAGGCCTCTGGCATGAGACAAATGTCTCTGTTTTATTATTGACATTGGGGGTATGGTTCACATACACAGTGTGCAGTTCTAGGAGTTTGACAAATCATAGTCATGGTACCATCAACACAACTCGGGTATAGACTGACTTGTCTCTCCACCCACCTTCATTCCCTTCAATCAGTGATTTCTGTCCCAATAGTTTTGTCTGTTTCAGAATCATGTACTATGTTGCCTTTTTAAAAAAATACTGGCATAATTAGCCTTTTGAACCTGGCCTTTTTCAAAACATACTGGGGATCTATCAATTCGTGTGTGTGTGCATTGGTAGTTTGTTCCTTTGTACAGATGAGTAGTATTCCATTGTATGAAAATACTACAGGGACGCCTGGGTGGCTCAGTTGATTAAGCATCAACTCTTGATTTTGGCTCAGGTCATAATCCCAGGGTCATGGTACTGGGCCTTGTGTCAGGATTCATGTTCAGCAAGGAGTCTGCTTCTCTCCCTCTCCCTCAACCCCTCCCCACCACTCATGCTCTCCTCTCTCTAAAATAAATAAATAAAACTCTTTTTAAGAAAGTGAGAAAGTACTATAGTTTGCTGGTGGAAAGACGTTTGGGTTGTTTCTAGCTTTTGACAATTACGAATTAGAGCATTACAAGCATTTGTGTCTGGGTCTTTGTGTGAACATAAAGTACATAAAGAATGCTTGCTGCTTGTAGAGTTAGTGAGAAGTCACGGGTGGGACATGGAGGAGGGCTTCAGCTGGTGCTATGAAGCTCACTGGGTGGTGGAGGGGAGGGAACAATTGTGCAATTAAAGTGTTAGGCATCTCCTCCCTCCCCCGGCCTGGAGTTTCCTGGTAGGTGGGCTGGGGAGAAGCTCAGGGCCGAGAACCTTTACTAGTAACGAATCCCTGTCTGGTTTCTCTGTTAGGTGTCCTATGTTGTCTGTCGGTGTGTTACCGTTGAACGAAGTGTGATTATTCTGGAGGCCTAGCTGCGGTGGTACTCTTTCAGATTAGGCACTGATCTGGTGGCTGTAGGGATTCGCCCTCTTGGAGAGATGCTATAAGAGGGGGCTGTGATGCCAAGGTCATGGCGCCTGCCACTGGAACCTGCAGGCTGTGATGAGAAGTGAAGAGCCACGTCCTTTCTCCCCGGTGCTATGGCTCTTGTGAACGCAGAGGGTACCTCCCATCTGGTCTTGGGAACTTCCATCTAGCTTTCCTGCGCTAACCTCTGAGCAGCAGCTGTCAATTTACCGGAGGAAGGAAACTTCCCAGAAATTTTGAGGTTCTTATATATTTTTAGACCAATTAGACCTCTTTAACAAAAATACTTCTTTTTATCAAAAAGATTACAATAAAATATTTTCAAGTAAAATGTTAGGCATCTCCTGAGAGCACGCACCATGTGGAAAATGAGCCCCCAGAGAGGACATTGAGACTATCCCGTCACCGTGAGACATGGCCAATAGGACGCGCACATCCCTTCACTGCCCTCCTGAGGGCAAGGGCTGGTGGCACAAATCTGCTGTGACCTCCGACTTCCTCATTGTCCACTTGCTTGGACACTCAAGAACAAATTTCCATCTCATCTTACCCAAGTACACGTTATTATAAAATTATATTATAAAATATATTCTATATTCAAATATAGAATACTCAGTAAAATGTGAAAGCCCCTTCACACCCCTGTCACACCCCTTCCCCAGGCTTGACTCCTTGACTCCTGTGAGCATGTGATCCTTACACACACACATTCTTCCTTGTTTTTACACACACACACACACACACACTGTATCTATGGATATGGCTTTATCTCTGTATCTTTTTTTTTTTTAAAGATTTTATTTATTTGACAGAGAGAAACACAGCTAGAGAGGGAACACAAGCAGGGGGAGTGAGAGAGGGAGAAGCAGGCTCCTCGCCGAGCAGGGAGCCTGATGCGGGACTTGATCCCGGGTCTTCGGGATCATGACCTGAGCCGAAGGCAGTTGCTTAAACCAACTGAGCCACCCCGGCGCCCCTATCTCTGTATCTTTTTAACTTATATTAATGAGGTACTATGATGTGTCATTCAGTAGCTTGAATTGGGGGTGCTAACTACGGCTTGGCAAGCTGATCCATATATTTCGGTCTGCACAGATCTGCTCATTCTTTGTGACCTGCTGCACGTACCCTATCATTTCTTTTCTTCCTTTCCTATTCATGGCCACTTTAGTTTATTTTGAAGTTTCACTGTTACATAAAACATTGGAACACTGAAAAAATAAAATTATTATTAAAAACAACAACAGCAAAAACATAGTGACAAACGACCTTCTGTATATCGCTTTGTACGCACACGATTCTCTTCTGCCACACAAAACCCAGGGAAGGGATGGACATTTAATATTCTGATAAATTTGGACAGATTGGTTTCCTAAAAGGATGCACTCATTTTTATTCCTATCAATTTTCTCACAACCTTATCACCACTGGAAATGACCAATCTTTGAAATTTTTATTAACTTAATGGGTGAAAAATGATCCTCCACCCCCCATTGTTTTAATTTGCATTTTCTCATTTACTGATAAAATGGATCCTGTCTCCTACATATGAATCTTGTCTTTGGAATATCATCTTTGCCTTTTCTGTTTCTTCCATCGAGCAATGTCCTTTTCTTATTGATTTTATATTCTTTATACATCCTGGATATTAATTTTTGTGTAACACGTATTATTGTCTCTGTCCTGTCACTTAAAAAATATTGTTTATGGTGTTCTTTATCATACACATTGTTAAAGAAATGAAATTCAACTCTGTGTATTTGAAGACACTGGTTTTATTCAGTGAGTTGTGAATTGGGCAGCTTTCTCTCTAGCACCTGGGAAGGTGCTCCGAGGAGCTGTACAAAATGCACAAAATGCTTTGATAGGCAGAAGGGGGCGGAAATAGGAAGGGCCTAGTGAGGAGAGTTTCCGGCAAGGTCACCTTCCCTGATGGATGGCGGGGCTCTATCAAGCAGTGGTCACCAGAGCTGACCAGGCAACTCCGTACCGACTGGCTCCCGGGAGGGATGGAAGCTGCAGTTAGGTCAATTAAGTCTTGGTTTCCTGATGGGCCTTAGCACAAGGGACGCCATTTTGGATCTATTGTTTCTATTTTAACAATGAAAATTGTTTTTTTAAGTAAGTAATCTGTTTTTCTTCCTGGCTTCTGTTGGGAGGAAGCTTTTGGGGAGGACAGTCTTCTAGGGAAAGGAAGGGTGAGCAGGAGAGTGAAGCCTGTGGAGATTCATTTCCTCAGGGAAGCTTTCACCTGTGAAAATACCCACAGTTGCAGGGAGCACTGTGTTTCCCATCAGCGGGCCTGAGCTTGCCTGTTGGAGCCCAGCTTGGGGCCGAAAAGTCCCCGGAGGAAACTGTGGTCAACTAAGGGCTGTCCCACTCTTTCTTTCTCTCTCTGTACACTGTCTCTCTGCAAACTGTCATTTCCTGGGTGTTGGTTTTACCCCTCTTCCCCAGAAGGATGAGCTAAAGACAGATGACAGAGTCAGAGGGTCATTTGGGTCCTGACCACAGTCCTGAGTGCCATTTGGCCCATAGGCCTTGTTTCCAGGTTTAAGTGGTGGGCCAGTGATGTGTTTCCACCCTGGGGGGTTTTGTGGGCCCTGGAGGGGAGGAGGATAGAAGATTCGGGGGGGGGGTCTCGAGCAAAGATGGGGAGAAGGGAGCTGAGAGCAGAGGGAGCAGAACATACCAGGCCAGGGTCCTCAGAGGGGCTAGTGGAAGGGGATGAGGCTAGCTCAAGTAGGCAGAAGCTGGTGCCTTAGTTCTCTCTGTGGGCCCGACCTCCTGAGGCTGGTGACATGCTTGAAAAAATAAGTAGGTGAAAGAATCTAACAGATGTTCCTTTAATGAATTTCAGGGTTTTTAGAATCAGGAAAATGTTGATGTTTCTACATAATTTGCAAAGGAAAGAGAAAAACATCCCAAGAAACCTGGTGTGGTATGTGCAATTCTAGACGCAGCCCTGGCAGAGATCTGCCCACCTGTGCCAAGTTCAGGGCTTCACAGAGACCTCAGCACGTTGCTGGGACTGTGGAGTTGGTGGTGGCTGTCCTTGCTGTCACCTGATGACCCCCAGGTGGAACCCTTGGGCGCATCAGTCACTGGGGCTGCTCTGGGGCGAGGGTGGGGTGCGGAATGCACAGTGAGGCTGAGTCAGTCCTTGGAAAGGGTTGCATTTTTCTCATCAGTGGGCCTTGGAGAGTGCTTTTTTGCAATCTCTCCACAGGAATGGGGTCTGGTGTGGGGGGGGCAGGGAGGAGGCATTTGTCTAATTTTCAGAGAGGAGTAGGACGTCCCTGCGGCAGACATAGTCCCTGGAGGCTAGAGCCCAGGTATCCCACTCCGCTTCTTTATTTTTAACTCACTGTATTTTTTATGAGGAAGTATTTTAAAATAAATTGCATATATCCTGACATTTCACCCTTAAATAATTCAGTATGTAACTCTGAAAAAAAAGAAAAGAGCTTCTTGCTACATAGCAAATTAACATTATCATAGGCCAATGCAATTAAAAACGATTTCTTAATAGACTGTTCTACCCAGTTCATATTCAGATTTCTCTAGTATATTCAGCACTTCCCCTATGAGCAGAAATTCTGCTCTGCACAAGTGAGATCGCTGATTTCCTCAGAATTCCCCTCCTTGGGCCTGGTGTGGAGTCTGGTCCTTGGAGAAGCCCAGAAGGAAAGCTGAGGGCTGCAAAAACAGGAGGTAGATTTCTGAAGAATAGACCCCAAGCCTGGGAACCTGAATTGTCTCTGGATACCGACATGCTGCCAGACTCATAGGGGTGAGTGGAGATGGGGCAGGGCCTTCAGCTCCCTCCTGGGACGTTACGCCCTCGCTAGAAGCACATGAGGTCGTGGCTACTCCAAAGACTAATGTGACTCCAGCGAAGCTCCTCAGTAAGAAGTGTGTTTTTTCCACACCGAGCAATTAACTCAGTTCTTCACTGACCCTGGCTGGGTGTCCCACACCTGGTCCGTTCTGACACTAATGACCTGGACTCAGGGTCAGATCCTGCAGGTTAAGAGCTCAGTCCCCCACTACAGATGTCAGTCACAAGTCCCAGATTGTCACTTGCATTTCTAACTGGTTATGAATTGGGGGTTCCCAGGCTTGTCGGGCTCCACTAATTTGTAGAGTGGCTCACAGAACTCAGAAAACTTGCTGACTCACTAGATTACTGGTTTATTACAAAGGATATTAAAGGGTCCATGGCACCAGTCAGAGGAAGCAATGCACAAGGTGAATTTCTGAGGGCAGGTAGGCGCTTCTGTCCCAGTGTCGCTTGGGGCCTGGTACAGGGACAGGTGGAAGCATTCTGGTTTCCCTGGTGTGGAAGCGCCACAGGCCCCCTCCTTCCTTGGATTTTTTGGAAGCTCTCCTACATAGGCACCATTGATTAAAGCATTGGTCATTGGTGATTGATTCAACTTTCAGCCCCTCTCTCCTCCCAGGAAATCGGGGTTACCCGTTCTCCTGGCAACCAGCCCCCATCCTAAGGGAGTTTCCAAACGTCAGGACATTAACATCAACTCAGAGGTGGTAGCAAGGGGTTCATTAGGAATAACAAGTCATCCATGTCACCTTTATGGCTCTGAAGCCATTTTGGGAACTGAAGACAGAGACCAAATATGACAAAAGATGACTCCATCTCAGGAGCAAAAGAGATTTTGATTGGGGAACCTGGGGGGCTCAGTTGGTTAAGTGTCTGACTTCTGATCTCAGCTCAGGTCTTGAACTCGGCATGCTGAGTTCAGGCCCCATGTTGGGCTCCATGCTGCATGTGGAGCCTACTTAAAAAAAAAAAAAGGCTTTGATTGCTCAGGAAATTCCAAGCATTTTGGCAGCTGTGAGCAGGAACCATGAATGAAGACCACAATATACATTTATTATAAGTTGCAATATTATACTCGTTGCTGGGCTCCTTTTGCCACCTGCATCCTGCTTCTTCCATCCCTCCCCAGCTGCCTCCCGTTCAACTTTGTTCCCACACCATTGCTCCTTCCCTCTGTCTGCACTGGAACCTTCCACAGGGGCTCCTCCACCTATAGACTCTCTGTTCAAGGGCTGCTGGCTCCTTTGTTTGCATCTCATGGTGCTCTGTCCCTGGCAACCCAGCCAGGTGCAGGAAAGTTTATTTCATGCCCATCTGCTTAGCCTTCTGTGGAAGGGGCTTTAGAACTCATCTTCATCCCCTTTGTTTTCCAGAGAAAGAAACAGAAGTTCAGAGAGGGACAGTGATTGGCCCAAGCTCACACAGGGCTGAGCTGGGACAATTAATCAGGATCTCAATTCCAAACCTCTCTGTCTGCTGGGCTTATGTGCTGTGCCCTTCCATGCTTATTATTTTTAAAGATTTTATTTATTTATTTGAAAGAGAGAGACACAGTGAGAGAGGGAACACAAACAGGGAGAGAGGAAGAGGGAGAAACAGTCTTCCCACCAAGCAGGGAGCCTGACGTGGGGCTCAATCCCAAGACCCTGGTATCATGACCTGAGCTGAAGGCAGATGCTTCATAACTGAGCCACCAGACACCACCTGGAACAGCCCTGATGGGGTTCCTGAATGTCCAGGGCCAACAAGAGTAGCGAGGATAAGGAGGGAGATGATGGAGGAAACAGTGCAATGGGGAGAAGTTGGTCCCCTGGAGATCAGATATGGGAATGCAGGACAGTTTTAGAATTTGAAGAAAACTAGGGGCACCTGGCTGGCTCAGTTGGAGTAGCATGTGACTCTTGGTCTCAGGATCATGAGTTTGAACCCCATGTTGGGTGTAGAGATTACTTAAGTAAATGAAACTTTAAGAAACAAAATAAAACAAAAAAAGAATTTGAAGAAAACTTAGGAAACATATTCACATAATTTATAATTTGCAAGGCTTGTCCAATTGCATTGCTTATCTAAGTCCTTCCAATAGCGTGGTGGTAATATTTATCTCCCTACAGATAGGGAGAAGGTCAATGGAGAAGGTCAATGACCTACTGAAAGTGGCAAGTCACTTTACTGGCATCTGGGTTCCTGGATTCCATAGGGGTTTTCCACTGCATGTCCCACCTGCAATCAGAGCAGGGGTCCAAGAGGAGGAGGTCAGGAACTGTGGAATACAGGCCCCCAGATGCAGAGGCTACCCCCTGTCCCATTCCATTATACTGGGTTGGTCGCCATAGCCTCCTCGCAAGGAGGAAAGTTGCCCCTGGTCACTGCTAGCCCGAACAGGGATGTCAGTGAATATGCAAGTGTTTTGGGCCCAGGTTGGTCAGTTTTTCAACCTGATTCTCTCCTGGGCTCCTCTCTGCTGTCCACCAAGCAGAGGAGCTGACTCCCCGTAGGCTCTCTGTCCCTCCAGCTGAGATCAGCTCGGAGTTGCCTCTGCCATGTAACAGGTGAATCCTCTTCCTACTATACCTCACTCCCTCCAAAGCTCAGCATTTGTTCCTTGGGTCCTCCATACATCTAATGCTTTATGGATATACTATCCTACTTAGTAATGCAAATAGCTTGGCTATGTGGGTCTTGTCAGTTCTCCTTTTACTGCCGATGAGACTGGGCATAGAGACCTAAAGAACATTCTCCCAAATTCACAAGCCAGTAGGGGAGAAGGAGAAGGGATCCTTGCTGTGTGGTGGCGGAAGGTTTAGCAACATCGCCAACTGTGGTAATGTGGAAAGTAGAAGAAATACGTAATGCACTACGTGGGGGAGCTAAGATGTCAGGGCCAGGAGTTGAGGAGGCTGCCTGGTCACTTCCTTTGGTTACTGGAAACTGGGAGAGCAGGGAGGTAAACTATAGGCAGGGCTATTCAACACGAAAAGCTAGATACTGATGGCTTTGAAAATTCTCAGGATCTCCACACAGTGACTGATGCTAAAGCTTTCAGGAAAATATGGTCTAAAGATGAAACCAAGCATGGCTGTGGAATCCCTTGTTAGTACCTGAGAAAGATAAAGGTAATGCTTTAGACAAAGCCCTCTAAGGAGCTTAAGGGTGTGTACCTCATGGACTCCTTCAATGAACTCAAGGGCCTTCATGGTGCCAAAAGATATTAGCCCTCAGCTTCTCAGCAGAAGCCCACTGTATGGAAGAGACCTTACCTTGAACAGATTTGTGAGTACAGCTTTTGTCTAATTGAGCAGATTTCAGTAAGATTTCCAGGAGACCCACACATTTTTTTAGAGAGTGATATTCACAAAATACCACTAGCTTGGACTGAAAGGAAGAGAGTATACAATTTTAAAAAGGCCTTTGTATCCTCCCAGTTCTTCTGGAAGAAAGCAGATTGAGAACATGACCAAGCTGTCCATACAGGTTGCCTTTCATGGAAAGCGAAGGATGCCTCAGAGGGCAGACCCAGGAGCCCAGCATGAGGGGCCAAGATTCACGACGACTCTTTCCCAGGAAGAAGTAGGGCAGAGTCCAAATCGAGGACTTTCCAACGTCTGTCCAGCAGAGCTCCAGTTTTTCCATGGATCAGTGCTCCCTTTGCCTCCCATGTCCCTCTCTTCTGACCAGAGATGTCTCTTGTGCTATGCCAGGCCTGTGTGACCATTGTATGTTGGGCTTCTTTATGGCAGGTAACTTGTCTCTCCCTCCCATAGGTGTTTATATGGAGATCTAACTGCACCTGAGGAGCCGTATGGAAGGAGCTTCACCCAAGCAGCCTCATCCACGCCTGTGTCTGACTTAAGCGACAATCTTCTGGACCCAATGCTGACACCATATTCCAATGAGATTTGCGGAAACTTTTGGAGGGGATGTGTGTACTTTTTTCTCTCCATTTCTTTATCTTTTATTTTTACCTTTTTAAAAAATATTTATTCATTTATTTGACAGAGAGAAGCACGAGAGAGGGAATACAAGCAGGGGGCGTGGGAGAGGGAGAAGCAAGCTTCCGCTGAGCAAGGAGTCCAACATGGGACTCGGTCCCAGGATGCAGGGCTCATGACCTGAGCTGAAGGCAGACACTTAATGACTGAGCCACCCAGGTGCCCCTATTTTTACCTTTCGACTCTCTTCACTTGTGAGTGTATTTTAGATGAGTGTATTTTAAATGTAGGAGAAATGTCAATAATTTTTGGCCAGAAGAGGGACTGTGGTGGTTCCGTAGCTCTTCCTTCAAGAGATGGAGCCCCATCCCTCTCCCTTTGAGTGTGTGCTGACCCCAGCGACCAGCTTCTGATGAAGTGTGTGTGACTTCAGAGACCAGATTATGAAAGGCACTGTGACTTCCTCCTCAGTCTCTCTTGGACTGGTCTTTCTGGGGAAGTTAGCTCCCACATCATGCAGTAAGGTCCATATAGGGAGAAACTGAGGCCTCATCCTGGCAACTGTGTGAGTGAGCCATCTTGGAACTGGACCACAGTTGTTAAGCTTTCTGATGACTCCATTTCTTGCTGACGTTCTGACTGCAATGCATGAGAGATTCTGAAACATGAACACCAGTTAAGATGTTGCCAAGTTCCTGGCTTCCTCCTCCAGACCTATCTCTGAGATCAGAAATACATCATTGTTTTTTACTCTGCTAAGGTTTTGGGTAACTTATTGCACAGGATCAAATGAGTTGGGAGGAAAAGGACAAGATTTTGTTGTCGTTGTAGACCAAGGGACAAAAGCATTTCAAGAAGGGTGCAGTGGCGAACCATATCCAACACTGTTCATTTTTCCAGTATGATGAGTTTTGAGGACTGACCTCTGGAGTTAGCAAAGTGGAAGTAACAGGAGATCAGGGCAAGAGGTTTCAGGTAGTGGGACAAACAAAGGCCTGATTGGAGTGGGTTCAAGAGACAAGAGAAAGAGAGATATTGGGAACTGAGCATGTATCTATGCCTTTTATGGGTTTTGTCATAAAGGGCAATAAAATGTCGGGCAGTAGATTGAGTTGCTGTGGTGTCAGGAGAGTTTGTAATACGTCATAGCCCATTTATATTCTGACTGTCATGACATATGAAAGAGGGGCAAACTTTTGGAGTAAGTTTTGTATATAGACAAGAGCAGATGGGATGGGTCCTATGTGGAGAGTTTAGCCTGCAATGGGAGCGGGGAGAAGAGAGTGCACTTGGGGTACAGAAGGGAGATGATTGATGGGTGCTGTTGGATCAAATAGGCCTCACTGTTTTCAGTGAGATAAGGTGCAAGGACATCAGTTGAGGGTGAGGAGGGAGCACTGGAATTTGAGGGGTGGTGTGAACAAGAGGTCTAGAATGGAGGCCGCTGTGTACAGGGACTTCTCTGTACACTTCTCATGATAGGTTGCTTTTCTCCAGCCATGTTCAGCTTCAGGACTAGATGCAGGATGGAACAATGGAAAGCTGGGTACAACCAGGGCTGGAGTTGTGCCAGGAGAGTTCACTGAAACAGAGGGGGGAAAGGAACCAAAACTATGTGCCAAAGAATGATTGTAAAGATGGGCCATGCAATCTAAGGAAAAGGAAAGCCCGAGTGAGGTGAGGGAGAGGGACAAGATGGCAAGACTAGTGAATCAGGGATCCCAGTGGTGTTGAAGAGGCACTGTGATCATGTCAGTAAGCTTGAGCTAGAGAGACAGGTGGTGGCTGGAAGGTGGGTGCTCTGAGTTGAGACCAAGGAGGGGAGCCATTGTTCCTGTTGACCATCTGAATGGGTGGTCGAGGCAGGGAAGGTGATGAGATTGTTGTGGGAGATGAGGTCAGGACCTGGGAGGCCAGGGGTTTGGAAGGACCATCTATGAGTCCAAGTAGGCCCCAGCTCACCAAGGATGATGACAGGAGCCATGGGAGTGACTGTGACCCAGCAGCTAAGGACAATGAGAAGAAAGAGGGAGACCCCAGATTGTATAGGAGATGTGATAATAATGGGGTATATGGTATATTCTGATGGCAGGAAATCAAGTTGTGGAGCTGCTTTAAGAAGGCTAAGAAGATCAGAATTGGCAATGAGGAGCAGAGGACACCCCGCCCACCTGAGGCTTAGTGGTGAAGGAGAGCGAAATGCCGCCCAACTACAGAGAGATGTACAGAGGAAGGGCAGATTTCTGTGAATTTAGGAAGGAGACCTACAGAGAAGTTGAGCTCATGGGGGCTAATGTTTCAGAGGGCAGAGTGAAAAGATTGATTGATTTGGGGAAGAGTGGGAAACGGGCTCACTTGGGAATTCACAGGGTCTTATTACAACATGATCCTGGGTGATGAGGGAGGACCAGGGATTCCTGGGCTCTTGTGACTAGGATGGACAGGGAGAAAGGAATGAAATCACAGGTCTAGGGATAGGGGGTGGGGTGGAGAAGGAGCCAGGAGTCTTTACAGGAGCAAGTGGAGATCTGGGCTCTTGCTGAGTCCTGCCATGGTGGTGGGAGCAGGGTGGAGGAGTTTGATGGAAAACCTGAGTCCCCTCTGCTCTCGCTAAGGAGGTGTGGAATTTGTGTGAGGGAAGTGGTGGTAAATGGGTAAAAATTGTATAAATCCGTCTTCAAGGATAGAGAGAGAGTGAGCTCCATGGGCCTCTTTTTTTTTTTTTTTTTTTTTTAAGATTTTATTTATTTCACAGAGAGAAACACAGCCAGAGAGGGAACACAAGCAGGGGGAGTGAGAGAGGGAGAAGCAGGCTTCCTGCCGAGCAGGAAGTCTGATGCGGGGCTCAATCCCGAGTCTCTGGAATCATGACCTGAGCCAAAGGCAGTCGCTCAACCAACTGAGCCACCCAGGCGCCCCTCCATGGGCCTCTTAATGCTGGGTAACAACGGGATGACTTTAATGGACCAGAGAAAGGGGGCAGGAGAAATAAGCAGTGAGTCATTTTTACTAGAAGCTCAGAAAGCCTGAGAAAGTAGAGGCGTGGGTAGTTCAGGACACAGACCGCGAGTGGGGGCAGGGGTTGAGAAGCAGTCAGACTCGTATCTTCTCTGCCTCCTCCGAGACAAAGTGAGTGGGTCAGTTGCCCACATCCTTTCTCCTTCACTTCACGCCCTGCAGACAACCTGCAGGTTCCTCTCTGACGAGGGTTGAGTCCCACTCAGGGGACCAGGCACCGCGGGGAGAGAAAGTGTATTCCAGCTGGGGCCCGAGTGAGCGAAAACAGATCCTGGGCAGCGATGCCCCTTTGCTTTGCGACCATTGGTGCTGTAGCTGGGTCCTGCTTCTACCCCAGAAGGACAGTTCAAAGAACCTTTTTGGAGAAACTGAGTTGTCAAAGAGAAAACAATGCAGCCATACTTGTCTTACTCCACTTGGGTTGCTGAAACAGAAATGCCATAGACTCCGTGGCTACGCATCACGTATTTCTCACAGTTCCGGAGGCTGGGAAGTCCAAGACCCAGTTCCCCGTGGATTCTGTGTCCGGCGAGACTTTCCTTGTTGATGCAGGGCTGTCTACTCGTGTGTCTTCACATGGTAGAAGAAGCTAGAGAATGCTCTGAGGCCGCTTCCATAAGGGCACCACCCCCCTTGCCACCTCCAAGGCCCCCTGCAAATACCACTATGGGAGAGGGTTAGGATTTCAACACGTGAATGGAGATGGGAGGGACCTAACAGTCCGTAACAACACCCTTGCCAAATCAATGTAGAGTCCACAAATCTCTGTAACACACAAGGAGCATCCAAACTTTTAACTCCTGAAGGGCTGCCAGGAAGCAGCGGAGGTTTCCAGAAAGTTCTGAGGAAAGACCGAGGTCAATGAAAGGAGAACTCAGAAGATACTAAAAAGTATTTGGAAAAAAACAGAAGATACACATGGGTTAAAAAAAAAGAGCCTCAAAAGTGAAAACTTTAATATTGCCCGAGAAAAAACGGCATCCCCAAAGAAAATATGCAGGCTATAAAGGAAAATTCAGGGAACAAAAGGACCATTTAGAAATGTCAAGCTGTGGTAGCATAAATAGTAAATCTTCAAATAGAACAACAGGAATGTAACCTTGAGGAAGTTTCCTAGGAAGTAGGAATAAAGAAAAATAGATAAAGAACAGGAGGAAAAAGAAAGAGGCTCAGTCTGGAAAGTCTGCAAGGAGAGAGAAGCTCAGAGAGACGATAGCCCTATGAGGACAGGGCCCGGGGTCCGTCAAGGCTGCTTTCAGGTGCGGAGCCTCCTGCTTAGCTTGTGCAGGGAAAGGGAGGTCACCGCCCTCCAGAACCTGCAGCCCTCTTGGTGGCAGTGAGGGCAGCGTGGGGTGTGCACGGTGACATGGTGACAAGGGGTGGCTGAGCCTGGCAGAGCATGCGGTTCAATCATGACACTGGACTCCACCTCCCATGCAGGAAAATTGCACAGGACTGTTGTTGAGAAGGGATGGATAAGGGGAAACAATCCAGGAGGTGGAGATCAAAGGTGGACACCAGTTAGGTGACTGACAGACTGGCCGGTGGGTCGGAGTGCCTGGTGGTGGCGATTAGCAAAGAGGGAGGAAGTGGAGGGGGAGGCAGGAACAACAGAGAGAAGCAGAATAGAGCGAGTGTGGCTGAGCAAATGGAGATGGGGAGAGAAATGTTGGGGGTGACCTGGGATCTCAGCTGAGCTGTAGGGTTACAGGTAGGAAAGGGAAGGGGACGGCAAGAAGAGGAAGGGAGGAGCATGGAGCAGGGGGAAGAGGAGGAGGAGGGGGGGAGGGCTAGGGGAGAAGGCAGTGGGGAGAGGAGTCAGAGTCGCCCACAGTGCTGGCTCAGGTTTGGAGGACAGCTGCTGCCCTGGACATCAGCTCCCAGACCTGGATGGTGCCGGCCCAGAAGCCAACTGCATGTGAGCAACTAGTGGGCTGGATCTTAGAGGAGGCGAGGCTGGGAAATCCTCAGCACTGGTGTAGCCAAGGGTCTTGCATCAAGTTCTGGGAGACTTCTGCCTTTTCTCTGCAGTGAGCAAAGGGTTCAGAGGCCAGGGAGGAGCTCCTTGGGGGCCTGGTGGAGACTGGCCATCCTTCTTGGATCCTGAAGCCTGGGGTCTGGGCAGAGCTGGGCACATCAGAGACCTCCCTCTATGTTGTACACGTGGTCTCCTTAAGGCTCTGAGATAGGGGGCGGGGGGGGGGGGG
>PITA01002674.1:0-82460 GCA_004023965.1 Spilogale gracilis | reverse complement strand
GTCTCTCTCCCTCACCACTTGGGAAGGGGCTGTGCCCTGGAGGGTGGCTGTGGGTAGGCCTTCCTGGAAGGGCGGGCGGGCAGTGGGAGGTTGAATACAGGTCGGTCGAGAGAGGGGCAGGAGAAGGAAAGGAGGAGAAGGAGAAGAGGCCAGGGCAAAACAGCCGGAGAGATGTGGACAAGGCCCGTGAGTTTGAGAAGGACATGGGGGAGCTGCTAGTGAGCCCACACGGTGGATGGGGTCCATGAGGGATTCCTTTGGACAGCCCTGTTGGGTATAAATTTTCCCGCCTCTGGGTTTACTGGCTCACTCCCTGTCTGAGCATGGGTCCAGGGACAGAAGCCGTTCTCTGCTCCATTTCCCCCCCAGGCCCCACCAAACACACTCACCGGGCAAGCAGGGCTGAGAGCACCAGGCTCTTGGCCACAAGCAGCACGCAGAACACGGGCAGCAGAGCACTGGGGGCTGCAGAGGGAGAGCGGAGGGTGCAGTTTTGTTGCCTGGAGGACAGGGGACAAGAAGGGGAGAGGAGTGGGTTGGGGTGGCCACTCTCACCTGTGGGCCCCTGAGCCAGGGCTGTCTGGGTGAAGGTCCCACCCTGAACTCACGGTGACGGGGCGGTGAGGGCAGAGGAAGCCCTGGGGGCCTCCTTGGCTCTTCCAGTGGGGGGCAAAGAGCTCTGGGTCTGTGATAAGACCACCTCACTGGAAGCCCGGATGGCCTGCGTGGAGACAGGAGCTGTCAGCGAGAGAGAAAGAATCCCAGTTAGCTGGTGGACAGCCCATCTGCTCTGGCTGGAGGGAAAGCTGGGACAGGGGCCTGGGCTGGACTGGGAACAGAAGCCCATCAACCCCGATGAAAAACAAGTCGTGGTGTTGGGACCGGGCTGGGAGGTCCCGTGGCTCAAGACTAGACAGGGCTGAGGCGCAGGCTCTATCCAGGCCAGGAAGAGCACTGGAAGAGGAGTCAGGAGGCCTGGGCTTCCCTCCAAACACATCTATGTGGCTGGAGGGGCTCTCTCCAGCTCTCAACCTCCCTGGGTGTGGAAACAGCCACTGTCTTTGAGCGGCTCTCAGCTCTGGTGTCTGTTCCCTGGCCCATACTCCTGGGGCTGTTAGGAGATGGGGGTCCCTCATGGGGAATTTTAAGTTTGCTTTCCTACTCCTGTCCTTCCTGGTTTGGCAGCAGAAGCCCAGGCCCCTCTTCAGCCTCATTGCCTCAATGGCCTAGATAAATACTTTTTATGGGGCCCTCTCTTAATTCTGAAACTTTGTGAGCTACCTTCCCCTGATCCCATGGCCTTGCCTTCCCAGAAAGACCCCAGGCCTACCAGGGCTAAGAGTTCTAGATGGAGACTGGTGGGGGGTCACCTCTGGAAAGTGATGGGGGCTATGTAGGAGACAGAGAGGACAATGACTATTGGGGTGGCTGCGGCCCCAAAGAGAAGTGGATGGTGTCAACCCCAACATTGTGACAGGAACTGGGGACTGTCAGGGCCCTCAGCGAGGTCTTCACACCGAGCCAAGGCCCATGAGGGGAGCAGTCTCCCTCAAGCTGAGGAAAGAGAGAGGCAGGGGCTGAGGGGGCAGGGAGGAGAGGGTGCCTGATGATGGGACACCCCATGACTGGGGACTTCCCTGGAGAGATTTCCAGACCAATGGACATGTGGACATGAGCCCAAGGCTCCCCAGAGTGGTGACCTGGAGGAACCCCTATGCCCAGCCTGGAGAAGGTCCTCAGGACCCTCAGGGAAAATTCTAGTCCTGAGCTACAGTGTGTGATATACGGGCTGGTGCTGGTCCACAGATATTTTATAACCTGCCTGAACAAGTTGAATACATTTGGAGTAAGGATCTTTGACATTGCCTCAAGGTCCAAGCATGTGACTGGTGAACCGGTCTGGTGGAACAGGATATAGCTCAGTTTGGGCCCTTTCTCCCTGTCGTGGAAGTCTCCATACGGGGCAAGCTATAGAGCATGATACTTGAACGTTAGTTGGTTGACTCTAACCATAAAGTGTATAAAGACTTGAAAAAAATTATTTTTATAATTTGTTATTTTTATAGTCATTGACATTTTCAATCTATCCTTGTTTAAAAAATTTAGAGTTTAACAGGATTAGCTAAGGTAGAGTGGTGATTAACTCATTCAAGGATTCAATAACAGCAAAATAAAAGTCACCAAGCTTTTTGTTAAGAAAAGCTATCTTGGGGACGCCTGGGTGGCTCAGTTGGTTAAGCGACTGCCTTCGGCTCAGGTCATGATCCCGGAGTCCCGGGATTGAGTCCCACATCGGGCTCCCAGCTCCAAGGGGAGTCTACTTCTCCCTCTGACCTTCTCTCTCACGCTCTGTC
This sequence comes from Spilogale gracilis, assembly GCA_004023965.1. Classification (NCBI taxonomy): domain Eukaryota; kingdom Metazoa; phylum Chordata; class Mammalia; order Carnivora; family Mephitidae; genus Spilogale; species Spilogale gracilis. Next base: position 80,106 of record PITA01002674.1, on the reverse strand, counting down.
TTACTCTCTCTCTCAAATAAATAAAATAATGAAATCTTAAAAAAAAAAAGAAAAGCCATTTCTTCTCTGAACATCACAGTAATAATAAACCAAATGATGATAGCGGAATTAATTGCAAAGATGCTTGTGCTTCTGAAGTTATTCCAAAGGGTTTGCATTGGTGTTTTTTGGAAAATTAATCCTTCACTGTGGTAGACAGAACAATGTCCGCGTCCTAATGCCAGGAACCTGTGAACATCACCCTCCGTGGCCAAAGGGACTTTTCAGAGGTCATTAGGGTTAAAGATCTTGGGGTGGAGAGAGATTCTGGGAAGGCCCATCTAGTGATTAGTATTCCTCTGTCTCGTTTTGTGTCATTGCCAGAAACACAGCCAACCCTGAACTGAATAGAGCTACGAAGGGTTGTGTTATCGGCTGCAGTTTCACACAGGACTATGTCTGATGGCTGCAGCTGCTTGGGCGGGAGGGCATTCTGGAACAGTCGTTCAGATTAAGGAGACTTGCTATGAGGACGTACCGGCTGAACCGCACTGTGCGCTTCCCGAAGTGGTAAAACTTGGGAATTACATAAAGATGAATGTGTTGAATTTGAAATTGTTCTTTTTATACTGTGATAATGTGGAAACCCTGCATGGTTGGTATTGCCGGCCAAGTTAATGGAGATCATCAGGGGGGAGTTCTGTTGAGCATGTTTGATCTACAGAAAGGACTCCTGATGTTTTGGCAAGATCGAAACCAAGTTATGACGTGAATCACACAGTCAGCCTTGGATATATTATGGGTTTGAGGCTCTTCCATGCAAGGGAAGAACGCCACGTATTTTTCAATGGCAAACAAAATCTCAAGGCAAAAACAGAAGTTAGAGGTTTAGAGGAAGTTTCTATGAGTTGTTACAGCATATTCTTAATTTGGTAACAATTATCATTAAAATAGGTGATGCTCTTGATATTGCATACCTACAAAGGCTCTCACTGGAAAACCTTAATAGTGTGACAGAATGTTTTGAATTTTATTTTCTGCTGAAAGAAGATATGTGATAGGAAAATCCTAGATCCAGACCCCATTTTTTCATCAAAAGATAACGTAAATATAAACATAATTTTATAAGATGAATTTTGGAAGTAGTTACTGATGAAGGATTGAGGATGCATTTTGAAAATAGAACAGCACTCACTCCCTTTTGTAAAAATTAAAAATAAAAATATTGAGCTTGTGGAAATTGATTTGAAATTTCTTCCTAGATTTCTGTCAACATAACTCGGTGAGACTGGTTTTCTATTAGAACTGTTATTAAAGCATTAAAACAATTTTGAATATATTTCTCTGAAGAGTTATGGTGTCTTAGCGTAATTCAGATTAAGGAAGTTAACAAGCAGGAGGAATGCTCCTTTGTCACATTAAAGTCCTTCAACATGGCTGAACAGGGTGTTTGTTCAAAGTGTGGATGGCATTTAATATGCGAAATTGGTATTTCACTTCCAAGTTTTTGCTCAGTTACGACTGAGGCTCAACAACACTACGGCTGGAATGCCCCGCCCATCACCTACACGCACACTTGCAGTGAGCAACCTGGGTCATTTTTCATGACGAGCTTTTAGGCTTGTGAGCTACATGGTCTCTGTTGGAACTATTCGACTTTGCTCCTTTAGCATGAAAATGGCCTTAGATCATAGGTAAACAAATGGCCCTGGCTGTGTTCTCAATAAACCTTTATTTCTGGACACTGAAATTTGAATTTCCTATAATTCTCACATGTCACAGAATCTTTCTTTTACTTGTTTCTCAGCCATCTAAAAACCATGCTTGGCTTTGAGACCAGTTTGCTGACTGCTGATCTGGGCCAGGAGGAATGGACAGCCCAATATACCACCAACATGGTCGGGGGTAGTTTGTGGCTACATTTACTGAGCCCCTACTATATGCCGGGCACAGGTGCCTTCCCTAAAAATTCCGGGCAGGTCATAGGAGCTCAGGCTGGTCAGCATGCTCAAACAATCTGTCTGAGCATCTTTTAGGAGGCTTTAGATCATCAAGATGGACAGCAAATGAGGTGGATGTGTTCGTGCACCCGTTCCCAGCAGCCTTCCCGGGAGAACTGGGTGGGGGCACTAGGAAATCAGGAGGCACCAGAAGGGAGGGAGGGGACCCCAGGCGAGGGGCTTACCTGGAGACACCGCCAGATAGAATCGCACGGACTTAGAGACAGAGCTGCTGGAAGCGTGGTAGATTCTACACCAGTAGTGTCCTGAGTCTTCCTCCTTCAGACCAGTCATGGTGACAGTGAAGACGCCGGCGCTAGGGTTGTCCCAGATTGAGAATCGAGAGGCCTGAACCAGCCTGCCAGGACCAGTGCTGGTGACTAGCCTGGAGCACCTGAACGCCGACAGCTCCTTACACCAGCCCTTCCTCTCGTAGGGCCAGCCCTTTGGGGGGTACTGGCATGCCACAGAAAGTGTCTGCCCTGCCACTCGGTGAAGATGTTGAGCCTCTGGTAGTGCCCACGAGCCTGGAGAGCAGGCTGCAGGTCAGGACCACACCAGCACCGGCGCCACCAGCCGTCCCCCGGCCAGAGCACTTGCTCTGTGTCCCACTGTCCCAAATGCCCCCAGAGCACCCTCCTCTCCTCCCCACGCTCTTCCCTGCCTCCTCACCTGCGATCAGCAGTGGCAGCAACAGCGGGAGGAGCGAGGGTTTCCAGAGCCTCTGGCCCCTTCCCTGTGGGCTGGCAGCAGGAGACATGGGGGTGCTGGGGCGAGGGAACCAAGAGCTGGTCTGACTCTGTTCAGTGCTTCCAGTATCTATTCGGAGACAGACAAGATGAGAAAGGCCAAGGCCAGGCTGGGGAATGCGAGACCTGGGGAGGGCTGCCTGCAGGCAGAGGGAAGCCAGGACCTCAGGGGCAAGTGCCAATCTGGGCGTGGAGGCAGCAGTGCTGCTTGGCTCCTGGGTCGCCATGGAGGCTGCTCCTCTCCTCTGTGCCCAGCTACCCCTTCCCATCAGGGCTGCCCTTGGGGGAGGAGCTGGGGTGGCCGGGAGGAAGCTGTGGTCAAGTAACGGGCTGCCCACCCGCCCCTCTCTCTGCACTGCCTCCTCTTTGCAGGACCTTGGCTTTGTCCTCCTCCTCAGTGTAAGCCACGCTGAAGGCGGGTGACAAGTTTAGGGGCACTCAGAGGTCTGAGCAAGAACCTTAAACCCCGCTGGCCCTGGGAGTGGTCAGAAACCTCATGCTCAGTCCTGCCTGGTGAGTCAGTGACATGTTTCCACCCTGGGAGGTTTTATGGGTGCTGGAGGGGAAAGGAGAGCAGGCAGAGTTTCAACACCATCAGAAAGTGCAGGGAGGGTCCCTGGCAAAGGAGGGGAGAGTGAGGCTGGGAGCAAAGGGGGCCGGGTTGGTAGCCAGGGCAGGTCAATGGGAGAGCTGTGGGACACAGGAGCCTGGACCACTAGTCAGGTCTAAATCCTCAACTCCTGCCTCTGCGGGCACTAGAGTGCTGGTGTGTGATCGCTACTCAAACAGATGCAGGACTCCAGCATGTCTATCTTTAATGAATGTTAGCACTTTAAAACATGATGCAATTTACAAAGAGATTTTCTATAAAACAACAAGAGAGAGAGAGAGAGAAAGAGAGAGAGAGAGAGCGGGAGCGATCAGGACACCTCGCCCTGCACTCACATGTAAGTCCACAAGCCACCACCAGGGGCTCTGCTGGCCTAGTAGCTGCTGCCCCGAACCCTGCCCAGAACTCAGGACTGAAGAGGGCCTTTGAACCTATTGAGGGTATTGGTTGCAAGTCTCCTGTTGCCCTCCCACCCCCTGATTCCTGCTCCCCACTCTGCCTGGGTGCAGAGCCCTGCTCCTTGTAGTGGGAGTGAGCAGAGACTGAGGATAAAGGCAAAAGGACAGACAAGATGAGGAGGGACACAAGAGGGCTGTGGGCTCTCTTGCCTAGAGACTCTTGGCAAAAAGCAGGATGGACTTGTGGAGTCAGAAGGGAAGCTCGGGCGATGCCCACTCCCCAGCTGCGTGAGTTAGTTTACCCAGTGTGTTCATGTGTGCTCTCTCCTAATTCCATAGTGGGATTTGGGAGGGAGCTATTTGTTTTGTTGCTGGGTTTTTTCTTCCTACATGGGAGAACTGAGACCCACATCTGTCCGTGACCAGCTCAAATGTCACACGGTGACGTGAAGATGTAACCAGACCAGCTTCCTGACTTCTGATGGCCTTTCTGCTGAAGCCTGGCCCACAGTCAGGGGAGGAAACCAAACCACACGCGCTTGCAGAGGTGAACTGGCATTTTGTTTCCTGGCCTTGGGCTGGACTCTATGTTTCCTCTCTGAACCTAACTACAGACTAAATGCAGGGGTGGAGGGCACCCTTCTGAGGGGGAGGGCTCTGGCCCTGACTGCATAGGTGTGTGTCCCTTGTGTGAGAGTGTGCAGCAACTGTTTCCCATAGCGATTTTGGCTTTGTCTGGTTGCTACTGACCACTGGGAAGGGATGCCTCCTCCCTGCAGCCCCCCAAGATCACTCTTTGCCCACATTCCACTATGTCTATGTCCCTCCAGCTTGGGGTTGGTTGAGTTGTCCTCTGCAGAGTCAGCATGGGTCTATGGTGCCTGGGGGACAGGAAGTTTTTGAGCAAACTCCTTTACCTTTAAAATCTGAATTTCCTCCTTTCTTAAATAGATAAGGATGGATCACTAATATGATTATTCTGGGAACAGTGAGTAAACCCTTCCAAACATTTACAGGAGCACCTGTTTATTGGTGACTCTTCAATGAGCGTCTGTCATTAAGAACCAACATCCACAATATCATATGGTGCTTGACTTTTAATTATATATGTGGACATGGAGTAGCAGTAGAGAAAACTTCTAAAAGGAAATAAAAGTAAAAGTTATGTCACTTAGAGCTTTCTAATCATGGTCCTGTGGTGCCAGAAACTATATAGGGAAAAATGCTCGGTCATTCTACATACAGAGTAGTACTTGGACATGATAAAAAGATATGACAAACAACATTTAAAAGCAAATCACAGTTGTGAATTAAGGTTTCCTTCCTATTTGGCAGATAAAGGGTTATTTGATTTCATATAAAAACAAATATTTTAAATAATAAGAGAAAATGAATATTTCAATAGGGTGAAGTTATGAGCAGGTACTTTTCTGCAGAAGAAATACAAATGAACAATGTTCAGGAAAACGTATCCAAAATGGATATTATTATTTTTTTAAATATTTTTTAAAAATATTTTATTTATTTGACAGAGAAACACAGCCAGAGAGGGAACACAAGCAGAGGGAGTGAGAGAGGGAGAAGCAGGCTTCCCGCTGAGCAGGGAGCCCAATGTGGGACTCGATCCTGGGTCTCTGGGATCATGACCTGAGCCGAAGGCAGTTGCCTAACCAACTGAGCCACCCAGGTGCCCCAAAGTGGATATTATTAAAATAAATGCAAAACCACTCTTCTCATCAGATTGACAAGGATTAAGAGGAATGATGATAACCAGGGTTGGGGAAATTTTAGAGAAAAGACAATTGCATATTCTGCTGGGTAAAATTGATACCACCTTTCAGAAAGACAGTATGGTCAGATCAATCCAAATCTGCTTTAAGAAAGAAATCACCTTTGGGGCACCTGGGTGGCTCAGAGGGTTAAGCCTCTGCCTTTGGCTCAGGTCATTATCTCAGGGTCCTGGGATCGAGCCCCACATCTGGTTCTCTGCTCGGTGGGGAGCCTGCTTCCTCCTCTTTGTCTGCCTCTTTGCCTGCCTCTTTGCCTATTTGTGATCTCTCTCTCTGTCAAATAAAAAAAAATCTTTAAAAAGTAAAAGAAAAAAGAAATCACCTTTGACTAAGCACTTCTAAATCTAGGAATTGAAAAAGGGTACAGTGTCTGTTGCAGCATTCTTTTATTTTAAAATTTCATCAAAATCATGCATACATGTATCTTCAAAACTTGTACCTCCAGGGGCGCCTGGGTGGCTCAGTTGGTTAAGCAACTGCCCTCGGCTCAGGTCATGATCCTGGAGACCCTGGATCAAGTCCTGCATCGGGCTCCCTGCTAGGTAGGAAGCCTGCTTCTCCCTCTCTCAGGCCCCCTGCTTGTGTTCCCTCTCTGGCTGTGTTTCTTTCTGTCAAATAAATAAAATCTTAAAAAAAAACCCAAACTTGTGCCTCTAAAAATTGTAGGTTATAAACTCATGTCAATCAAAATGGAGCAGTTTTATACCCCAACACTCTACACTCCTGTTCCCTTTCACTCTAGGGAGTCACTTAAAAAATTTATTTATTTATTTATTTATTTATTTGAGAGAGAGAGAGAGAGAGAGAGAGAGAGAGCATGAGTGGGGGCAGGGGCAGAGGGAGAGAATCTCAAGGAGACTCCCCTCTGAGTGCAAAGCTGGGTGCAGGGCTGTGTCCCACTATGCATGAGATCATGACCTGAACTGAAACCAAGAGTAGGACACTCAACTGACTGAGCCACCCAAACCTTCTAGAGACTTCCTTTTAAGTAGTTTTTGTATTTACTGTATTTCTTTACTAGGCAGGGGTAGGTATTATCCATGGAACATGTCCCATGGAATATGTGGGTTTCTTTCTTTCCCGTCATGCTCCCTGCCTGCCCCTTCCTCCACCTTTATTCTCTGAATAGTCAAATACAGTTACCGATAAAATTAATTTTTAGATTTTATACTGTCTGACCATGTTTATGTCTTTTTCATAAAGACTTTTCCAGTCATACAGCTTATAATGATTACATTTCCTTTGTGGTACAGCTTTCTGTTTTCCATGAAGTTATTAATTGCCTTAATTTTAAAATTCATATTCTAGCCATCATCATTAATTCATCCTTAGGCTCTATTCCCAAATGTAAAATTCACCTTAGTATGTTCAACTATGTGAGTTCATCAGCTGGCTTTGTTCCTCCAGCCCATCCTCAGGAGGTCTAATGTCCTCTAGCCCCAGTATGGACTAGCTTCCCCTAGGCCTTCAGCAAAGTTGCTTCCCTGACATATCCCTTGGCCTTCTCCTTGGAAATGCCCTTCGGAATGCTGTTGGCCATATTCAGTGTTGAAAGTGCTGTCCTTCTCAACTCCACATCTCATTTTTCTTTGTTTGCTCTCTCCTTTTAGGGAAAGGGATGACAAGCTATAGCCTTTGAATGAAATCTAGCTTGCCACCTGAATCTGTAGGGAAAGTAAATGGAGACATACTCCTTCACTTATGTGTTATCTAGGGAAGTGTCATACTATGGTGGCAGCTGAGGAATAGTGACAGAGATCCCGAGCCCATGAGCACAGGATATTTACTCTCTGTCCTTCAACAGGAAAAGCTTGCTGACTTGAGAGATGGAAGGTAAAGAATGGAGAGGAAGCCAGTGTGTGGTGGTGTCTCTGAAAGAGAGGCCAGAAGCATGAGAACACATGTAACGAATATAGGCTGATTGGGTGAAAGAATTTCTTAAGTGCCAGATGACAAATGGGATTCTCTGTTAATATTTTTTTCATAAAATTGAAATCTGTTAATAATCGCTGAAAAAGGTACAAACTATCTTTGAACATGGGCCAGGTTCTGCTGGAGTAGCAAACAACCCCAGATCCGTGGGTTCACACAAATAATGTCTTTCCTTTCTCCTGGGAGCCCACGGGTCCAGGGCGGGACTGTCCAGGACGGGAGTCTGCTGAGGGCTGGTTTAGCATCTGAGGGGCATTGACTTCATGGATGTGCACATCAACGTGTGCTTCTCTGGTCATCACCGAAGAAAGGGGAGCGCTAGAGAGTGGGGCTCTGGTTCTTCAGTGGTTCTGTGGGAAGTGAGACCCATCGCTCCCACACATTGCGCTAGCCGGACAGGTCACCAAAGAGCTGAGCAATAGGAGCCTTCTGTTTACGCAGAGGTAAAGGGGAACCGAATACTGGTCAGCAATAGTTATGCCTGTCACAATTCTGTAAGAAAAATCCTGCAAGCTCCAGAGCTGGAAGGAAGAGAAAGTTATTTCAAAGGAATGAAAAACAAGTCTCATTGGTTTCAGAGACTCCTGCAGCAACACCAAATGTCAGGAGACCAAAAAAAATCAGTTTCTGGGGCACCTGGTGGCTCAGTAGGTTAGGCATCTGCCTTTGGCTCAGATCAGGATCCTGAGATCTTGGGATTGAGCCAGAGGGGAGTCTGCTTCTCCCTTTCCCACTCCCCCTGCTGTGCTCTCTCTCCCTGTTAAATAAATTTTTTTAAAGATTTTATTTATTTATTTGACAGAGAGAAACAGAGCCAGAGGGGGAACACAAGCAGGGGGAGTGAGAGAGGGAGAAGCAGACTTCCCGCCGAGCAGGGAGCCCGATGCGGGGCTCGATCCCGGGTCTACGGGATCATTACCTGAGCTGGAAGCAGTCGCCTAACCAACTGAGCCACCCAGGTGCCCCCTTGTTAAATAAATTTTTTAAAAAATCAGTTTCTGTGGAGGACAAGGAGAAGCATAGTCAATTATGGCTCTTATGTCTCTCCTTACTGTGTGGGAACAGCTAGAGGGGGTTACATATAGTAACCAACATCCTTCTCATAAAAAAGTGATTTAAATATTGGCTTCAGTTCACTGATAGTTCATTTTTTTTAAAGGGCCAACAAATGGTGGTGTTAAGCCCTGAGACTAATCCAAAGAAAGAGAAGTTTAAGTAATTATTGCATCCTGGTGATAAAGCTGACCAAAAATGATGTCATTGTAAAATCATATTTTGTAATTGCTTGTTTTTTGTCAGTATATGTGCTACTGAATTTTGTATGTAGATCTTATATCTTGCTAAATTAATAATCTATTATTTTTAATTATTTATTCATTTATGATTTGTATATGTTGAGTTGTAGCATAAATAATAAATTTACATCAGTGTAATTAAATATAAATTTAAAACATGAATATCATGTTAAACATTTTACAAGACATATTTATATTTAAGTAAGTATATAAGTAAAATATATAACATAAATATATAGTGAAAAATAAGACTGTCCATCGAGAAAGGTTGAAAAAATTTAAAATATGATGAGATGAACAAATATGTTGCTGAGATAAGATTTTTTTGCTTGTAACAGCTTTTTATTTCTTTATTTTTTATTTTTTTTAAAGATTTTATTTATTTATTTGACAGAGAGAAATACAGCTAGAGAGGGAACACAAGCAGAGGGAGTGAGAGAGGGAGAAGCAGGATTCCCGCAGAGCAGGAAGCCCGATGTGGGGCTTGATCCCGGGTCTCCAGGATCATTACCTGAGCTGGAAGCAGTCGCCTAACCAACTGAGCCACCAAGGCGCTCCCTGTAACAGCTTTTTAAAAACATTTTTTGGGGGCGCCTGGGTGGCTCAGTTGGTTGAGCGACTGCCTTCGGCTCAGGTCATGATCCGGGAGACCCGGGATCAAGTCCCACATTGGGCTCCCTGCTCGGAGGGAAGCCTGCTTCTTCCTCTCTCACTCCCTCTGCTTGTTTCCCCCTTTGGCTGGATTTCTCTCTGTCAAATAAATAACATCTTAAAAAAATTTTTTTTATTAATCTATAGTGTATTATTTGCTTCAGGGGTATAGGTCTGTGATTCATCAGTCTTACTCAATTCACAGCACTCACCATAGCACCTACCCTCTCCAATGTCCATCATCCAGCCACCCCATCCCTCCCACCCCCCTCCACTCGAGCAACCCTAAGTTTGTTTCCTGAGATTAAGAGTCTCTTATGGTTTGTCTCCTGCTCTGGTTTCATCTTATTTCATTTTTCTGGGAAAAGTTTTTTAAAAGGAAACACTTTAAAAAGAAAAGATTTTATTTATTTATTTGAGAGAGATAGAAAGAGAGCACAAATAAAGGGAGCTGCAGAGGGAGAGGGAGAGGCAGGTTCTCCACTAAGCAGGGAGCCCAACGGGGGCTCAGTGAGGGGTTCGATCACAGGACCCTGAGATCATGACCCAAGCTTAAGGCAGATACTTAACCAACTGAGCCACTCAGGTGCCACTAAAAGGAAATACTTCTGTGTTTCCTTAGGAGTGACAAACTAGTTGAAATTACAAATATGAAACGCATAGGGGTTCCTGGCTGGCTCAGTCGGTGGATTATGTACAACTTTTGGTCTTGGGGTCATGAGTTCGAGTCCCACATTGGGTATAGAGATTACTTAAAAATAAATCTTAAAAAAAAAAACTTTAAAAACTCTAAATATAAAATGCATTAGAAAACGTATGAATGGGGTGCCTGGGTGGCTCAGTCGTTGAGCATCTGCCTTCGGCTCAGGTCATGATCCCAGAGTCCTGGGATCGAGCCTCACATGGGGCTCCCTGCTCGGAGGGAAGCCTGCTTCTCCCTCTTCCACTCCCCCTGCTTGTGTTCCCTCTCTAGCTGTATTTCTCTGTCAAATAAATAAATAAAATCTTTAAAAAAAAGAAAATGTATGAATGATTGCATATAATTCTACTATCACAAAAAATAAAAGTCCTGATTAGATGACACATTAGTTTCCTAGGGCTAATGTAGCAAATCATCACAAACTGGGTTACTTAATGAAAATGGAGACATGAAGTCTAACATCAAGTTGTTGTTAGGGCCACACTCCCTCCACAGGTTCTAGGGAAGGATCCTTTCTTCTTTCTTTGTTTCTTTCAGCTGCTGTTAGCTATTGACCAGTGGCCCCAGGTTTCCAATCTCTGTGTCCATAGTCACGTTGCTTGCTCTGCGCAAGTCTCTGGCTAATTGCCTCGGCCTCTCTCTCCTATGAGGAGGCAGGTGACTGCATTCAGGACCCGCAAGAGAATCCAGAATAAAGACTATCTCTCAAGATCCTTAATTTAATCACATCTTTTGGAAGGGCAATACTCACAGGTTCTGGGGACAAAGAAGTAACTATATCTTTGGGGGTCATCTCATCTGCCTTCCAGAAATGAATTTCTTTTTTTTTTAAGGGTGAGTTAGAATTCAGTCAAGATTTAAAATCAACTAACCATGGACGATACTCATATGGGTGTTTAAAAATCCACCTACAAATCAGCTTAGGTGCTGGTTTAGGTGTGAATCTTGACATGTTTGCAAGAGAGAGATGATGCTATCAAATCTGAGCTGTTACAAATAAACAAAAAGATGAAATGTTTCCAGGCATCTTATAACAAGATAAAGTTTAAATTCTTGTAAAAGCTTAACCAAAAAAAAAAAAAAAGACCAAAATTATAAAAAAGAAAGTGTGCATAGCAAATTAAATACAGGAGCATGTGTAAAGAATAATATATGATGGGGGCACCTGGGTGGCTCAGTTGGTTAAGCGACTGCCTTCGGCTTAGGTCATGATCCTGGAGACCCGGGATCGAGCCCCATATCGGGCTGCCTGCTCGGTGGAAAGCCTGCTTCTCCCTCTCTCACTCCCCTTGCTTGTGTTCCCTCTATCGCTGTGTTTCTCTATGTCAAATAAATAAATAAAATCTTTAAAAAAAAAAAAGAATAATATATGATGACTAAATCACTTGTATTATGTGAATACAAATGTGTCTGGCTATCAAAGTTAGATCAATGCTGGATTCTATTTCAGTAAGTCAAAGGAGAAAATTATATGAAGATATTGATCAATTGCAGGAAGGCGTTTGGTAAAATTCAACATCCATCCTAGACAAATCTTTTACTATTCTATAAATAGGAAATTGCTTTCCTAATAAAGAAATAGTTTAGTGAATTAATCGGCTAACATCACACTAGTGAGGAATCTGGTTAAAGGCTGGGATCAAGATAAAAAATGCTCAATGTCAAAAGTATTGTTGAACATGTTTCTGGAAGGACCAGCAAATGTAATTACACAGGAAAATAAAATTGGACACATTAACTTAAAATAATAGGCCAAATTACCATGATTTTCTGGTTTTACAGTTGTCCACATGAAAAACTCAAGGATATTAGCTGAAACCCCATAAAAACAGAAGGAGAGTCGTCGAAGGAAAAACAGAGCCAAGCAGCAGTTAAAGCAGTGAAAAGAGATTTTATTTAGGAACTACTGCAGTTGGGAAAGAGATGTCAGTACAGAACTGGGCTCAATTTGAAATACAGCAGGGGCTGGTGGGGATTTACAGCCTGGGAGCAGAGGAGGGGTGAAGGGGGTGGAAAATTACTGAGAGGAAACATCAGGAGTACGGGGGAGGCGTTCTGGCTAAACTGACTTCACCGAAGGGCAGGTTGGGGGGACCAGACATCCCCGGGCCGAGGTGTAGGATGACGAACTCCACCGGATATTGATATCGAGGATATCCATGTCCTCGCCCGCAAGGTGAGCGGCACCTTCTGTCCCTGGGCCCTGGAGGACACAGCATTCATGCTCAGCTCCAGAAGGAGCATAGAACAGTGGAAAGAGCAGGGTTCTCGCTAAAACTGGACTTTACGAGGAAGGGCATTGATGGGCCTAAGAGAAGGTTCGGGACCTGGTCAAGCAAGAACTCCTTTCTCAGAGTTTGTTCATTCATTCACACGTACGTTCAAGAAATACTTACCAAAAGCCTACCATTCCAGACACAGGGAAGAGATGAAGACGGCATCCAGTCCTGCAGCTTCTATTGAGAGAGGGCTGTTTGGCAGCCTGAGGGGGGGAAAAAAGGAAGACAGGAGGGGAAGCTTGACCTGGTAGGAAGCTAAAAACAACAGAACGCTGGTCTGTCATCTGCCGGCGCCAGACTTGTCTTAATGGTTTCACCGATGAGGAATTTGCATGCTTATTAGAGTAAAATAAGGGCGAGTTCATTTCTTTAAATGATGGCTCAGAGTGCTCCCCATGTGTTTAAATCATTATCATGGTCAAGATGGGGAAAATAATAGAAAAATTCTATAATTGAGAAAAAAAATACCCTCAAGGTACTTGTATTTTCCTCTATTGTAGAATATTGTAAAACTTGGATAAACACGACTTTCGAATCAATGGTGCTAGAATTTGGTGTCTATCCCAAATTTGTGTCAAACTGGAAAGTTATGAAAGGCTTTCAAATACATGGTGTCCTTTGTCACCAAACCCTCCAGGCCTTTTTCAGTTTCTGGAATCTTTGCCTCCTCCTTCGACCTAGAAGACAAGGGTCTACCAGATTCCCTCCATGCAGCATCTTCCCCTGTGGGCGGGCTGCACGCCCTGTACCTGGCCCCTGGAGAAGACAGAATTAAAGCCAAGCTTTCGAAAGTGTGGAGGAGTGATCAGTCTGGTGTGTGTGTGTGTTTGGGGGCCAGGAGTGGTTGGAGGGATTGGGAAAGAAATAGCCTGGATCCATGCAACTCGGAGACACCAGGCCCTGAGAATACTCCTGGGCTGCTGGAAGTCTCTGCAGGGGACCCAGACCAGAGAGCCCCAGGCAGGAAGACCCAGGGGGAAAGGCACTTGAGGGAAGGCCATTAGAAGTTTACCAGAACTATTGACCTCATTGGTTCAATGAGAGAAAAGCTGTAATATTCCTATTCTACAATCAGGGAAACTGAGTCCCCTCTGTCCCTGCAGCCACGCTGAGAGCAAGGAGGAGGCAGGTAGGGCTGCCCTTCCTCACCCCTCGTGGGACTATTGTGGTGTGAACTTCTCCCAGTTTTCTTCTCCCGTGCCGAATCCTGGGTTTTGAGGAAGAAGGCAGGTCCTCTCTAGGTGGTCAATGGAGTGGGATTTCAGAAGTAACAGGGGCCCCTCAGGGCTGTTTTCTTTACAAGGGTCACCGATGGTGCCACTCCCTGAGAGTGAACCCTAGTTCACTTGGGTGGCCCACATTTGTGGTCCTGGCCCACATTTCCCAGAGCCTGGTTCCCACAGAGCCCTGTGACCCAGGCTTCTCCTGGGAGAGCTGAACCTCTAAATAGGTGACCCTTCTCAGGATTGGGGACCAGAGACTGATTTGGGATTCCTGTTTCTGAAGTCTCCATCCCTGGGGATGCTACTGAGCTCTGACAGGCCTGAAGGCCCGGATGATGCACACTGTCTGCATCCTTGGGGAGCCTAAGGCTCCTGGCTCTGCTCAAGGGTGTTCACCCCACAGGCACTGGTCGGGAGCTCACAGCGCAGAGAAATGGCGATTCCACCCGCTGAGTCTGTTGCAAAGGGAGGATCTCCTTGTCACACAGCAAAGAGCAGGTTAGAAGGACTGAGGATCACGGGGAGGGCTGCATAGAAAGGAAGAAGGTGACTTTGGGAAAGGGAAGACTGCAAGTCTCACCTGGTAATGGCACGCTCCGGCCAGCAGGGTGCAGGGCAGCCCATCCATCCGCGAAGATCGCTCCCACCGACTGCAGCGGCGCCCCCAGACTGGTCCCAAGCCCCAAGCCAAGCTATGCGACAATAGTCTACCTCCAATTGGGTTCCCCGTCCTGCCAGAGGGCGGCACCGCCTGCAGAAGGAGCTCTGTAGTGCCACCAATTCACCTTAAAGGAATCACCAACCCTCCTTGTGCCTCAGTTTCTCTATGGTGAAAGGGGGTTGTGACCACCGCTTCACAAGGATTTTGGGGAAATTAAATTAGACCAGTGGCTCCCAGACTCATCTGCACACTGAGATCACGGGGAACGTCACCAACATTGATGCCCCACAACACCACTAGGGGCTTGGTTCTGGGTGGTGGCTGAGACTTGTACATTTCTTTCCATAAGCTTGAGAGGATTCTAAGGTGCAGACAAGTTTGGGACTTCAAATACTCCTGTGACCAGGTTTTTGTAAACTCGAGGTTGCAAATCTGTTTTTGCCCTTTTTCCTACAGTCCTTTTCCCTCCTCCTGAGTTTTCATAAAATTGACATTCTATCCCCTCTTCTTGTACTTCTTGGTAACTTGTCAAAAAGGAAAATGCAGATTTCCCTCCCAATCTGAACCCGAGCTACTCAAACATTCCCTTCTACCACCTGAATGAAATTTGTCCAAAGTGTTCGGAGTAAAAACCTCTTGCACCACGGGAGACAGGCAGAGTGCGTGAGTCCAGGGCAGGGTCGGGGGTCCGAGGCCCTAGTATCCCCACTTTTGCCCCCAATGGGATCACCATCACAGGGGCACAGATCAGGTGTCCATGGGGCTCAACCAGCCCAGGTCCAATTTAGATAAAATCCTTAGCAGCATTAGCCCATTGGTTCATGTTTATCTGTACTAACACAGTCAATGCTCAGGACAGAGCAGAAGGGAAATGTACTTTGTCTCCAATCTCGTGTGGAGTCCTTATGATCTTCATATAAACCTACTCATGAAAGAGACCACCACACAGAAATAACGTGGGATTTGGCATTCAGGTGTTGAGTACTGAGTCATACACACTTGGAGCTAATGATTGGGGTGTGTGAGGGGGTGCAGTGAGAGTCGGGGAGCTTGCCTTAGGGTTGGATGGCCTGGGGGTGTTTCATTGTGGTTCCTATTTGTTGCAGTGGGATCCAGGCTCACGGTGTACATCTTGGGGGTCTGTAAGAGTCTGTGAGTAAGTGTGCCTGTGTCATTTCAACCATGCACCCTCCAGGCCGGGTGCTCTCTGTTCTCCCTGGGGACCACAGGAAAGTAAGGGTACTTCTCTCCCGGCTTTTGGAGGTGTGTGGAAAAAGCTGGGCCTCTGCAAAGATGAAGTCAAAGAAACTGAGATTGAAAGAAGTAGGTGGTCTCTTATTTCCATAGCTTTCCCCTGTAAGTGCTGGGTAGGGGGTAGGGTGGTCAACCACAGGGCCCAGACCCCCCAGCTGAGCAAGGCTGAAGCTGGAGATGCCCCAGCAGCTGGAGGCTCCCCTAGGGGGCCCCCACCTTCCTGCTGCCCACAGAACCCGCCCTACAGACCTCACACTTACTCAATCAAGACCTGTCCTTTCTCAATCTTGCACTTGATGTGCTGGGGCCTCGGGCAGAGTCGGGCCTAGCTCCGGGGTCTCTCTGTCCCGTACCCCTCACTCCAGGCACGTCGCACGAGGACACGGCAGGATGACCAGCGAGGCCCTACACCTGCCGCTGGTCCTGTTGCTGCTGGTCTCAGGTAGGGGCCCTCAGGAAGGGGGTGGCTTCAGGGGGACAGGGCAAGGGAGCGAGGGTGGTCAGAGGTGAGGGGACGGGATGCAGTGTGCTAACAGGAGGGTGGACAGGGAGGACTGGAGGGCTGTCTGGGGTCTTGCTTAGAAGGTGACCCTGTCCCCTTCCTTAGCCTGACCCGAGGACTTGTTTTCTAGGCTCCTGGGCAGAAGTCCAGGACAGTCAGCTGGTGTGGGCGGTGCAGGAGCAGATGTTATCTGTGAAATGCCCGTCCAAGCCCCTGGAAGGCGAGTATGAGAATAAAACCTGGTGTAAGGAAACCAAACCAGGTCATTGTTTGAAGCTGGTCACCAGCACCAGACCCCAGGTGATGGCTCAAAGCCCTCCACATTTTATCTGGGACAATCCATCTGCTGGCTTCTTCATTGTCATCATGACAGAAATCACGAAGAGGAGCTCAGGAACCTACTGGTGTGGAATAGACAGAGGTCCTAAGAGGAGCATCTATATTCTCAAGAACGTCAGCCTGGTGGTGACTTCAAGTGAGCTCTTTGTGGAGGAAAGGGGCCTTCCTGGGGTGTGTGGGGAAATGAAGCCACCCACCTCCTTCCCCTGCTTCCCTCACCCAATCCTACCACCTCCCTGCTTGCTCCCATACCGACTGTGAGCAGGCTGGTCCCCGATTCCCATATTCAGGCCATCACCTCCATCCTTGGATGTCCTGTGCCAACAGTATAAGCTAATTTGGGGCCCATGAGGTGTAGAGCCCCAGTCCACACGACCCAACCTCAGACCAACCTCACCCACCTATCTCCAGAACGGGCCACCCCATGGAGGTACAGGGTGTCTGTGTGGGGCCCTGTGGCCTAGGTCACCACTAGCCTGGACACTGGTTGCTCAGGACCTGGGTCTGAGGTAGGACCAGGCAGGTCTCAAGAGTCTGATGGTGGAGGGGCCTGGCCTTTGGGACTAGTGCTCTGTGACCGGGAGTGCTCCTGACTCTCCCTGCCCTTGGAGGTTTATAGACCTAGTATGAGACTTCTCTCTTAGCCCAGGGCTCCCCCAGCCCCTGCCTCTCTCCTTCTACCAGCTCCGAGAGGCTCTGTGTCCTTGGACCCCAGTCAACCTTGGTCTGGGGGGCCCGGGGACTGGCTCTGGCCACTCGTCCTCTTCCTCTCAGGCTTTGGGGGCCAACCTCTTCTCTGGGGACTCTAGGCTGCCACTGTTTTCTCTGTTGTCATCAATCACACTTGCTTTTCTAGTGACAACCAGTTCAACCTTCATCAGTGACTCTGATTACTGGTAGGTCTGGGGTCCCACCTGAAGGGATGGGGCTGGGAAGCTGATGACTTGTGTGGACTCTGATTCAGGAGATCAGGGGACATAGGGGTCCAAGAAGGGGCCTCAAGGTCTCAGCTCAGAGCTGGGCTAGGGTGGCAAGGGTGAATGAGTGGCTCTAAACTTCCCCTACAATGGAGCAGAAATAGCTACATATCAGAAATGCAAGAACTTCTATTAGTGCTGAGTCACAGGCAAGAGAAATGAGGCCTGTCCGGGGTCGCTCAGCCACTTCAGGGCAGCAGCAGGACCGGGATCCAGGCCTTCTGGCTCCCGGTCCAGGGCTCCCGAGGGGCTCAGACATTCTCCAGGGGCACCTCTAGGTAGTCCCCACCCCAGTTGGCCCTATTACAGATCTGGGGGCTCTCTCCCTCTGTTTTTCTTCTTCTCCCTATCCATCAGAGCTGTGACATTCCCTGATAGTGTCACCCAGAGAAATGACAACTCTGATCATTTTTTTTTTCCTGGCCAACCTCTCCCTCCAGCCAAGGTTCCTGGATTCTCTTGATTTTGTTCCAGGTGGTCCCTGTGGCGGACCCCAGTGAGTTCAGGGTGGGGCTGGCCCATAAATGGGTTCCAGTGCCATGCTGAGTTTAGGGGCTGCTCTCCGCAGCCTGAACCCTCCCCTTTTTCTTCCCCTTTCTCGCACAGTCTGTTGGGTGGCACTTTCGTGATGCTGCTGTGCGCATTTTTTGTGACCAAGGTCCTGGCTTTGACAGCCCTCCTCTTGTTTCTGACCTACAGAACCCAGGTGAGTATGGCCTGGGCTGGCTTGGGGACCAGCGGAGCAGGGGAAATCTTCTGTCCTGGGAGAGATGCACCACAAGACGGGAGTAGCCAGCACTCACTCAGGCGGCATCGTATCAATTGTAGCTTAGACCAACTTAACTGTTCTTTTACCTCGCCCGTTTCTGCACATGCCTTTGGTTGTTACAAGCTACCATTTTTCTTTGACAAACTCATGCCTTGGGTCATGTCCACCCACAGTATCTGAGTTGTTCAGTTTTGAGGCTGGCCTCAGGCATCCTCCCTAACGGACCCTCAGGTGTGCACACAGAGGTACCCGACATCCGCGCACACATGCACAGTCTTCATTCTCTCCATCGGAAACCAGGGTCCCCCCAACCCTTGAGTCCTTCACTCACACTCTAGAGCTCCCACCCCAGCAATGCATCTCATTCTGTCCTGGAGGGGGAAGCGTGGGCAGGGAGAAGATGAGGACCTGTGGAAAAGGAAAGACTTCAGGAATGGAAAGGAAGGAAATGGTGCCGGAAGGGGGTCAGATGAAAGAGGTACGGAAGAGCCAGTGAGTGTGCTTCTGAATCCGCTCCCCCGGTTCTCAGGTCTCCACCAGTGCAATGGCTGTTGCTCCCAGCCCCTCCAAGACCCAAGAGTCCTTGGGTGCTCCCCGCTGAGCCTGGAGTCTCCCCACCTCCTCCTGCTCCACCAGGAACACGGAGATCTGGAGCCTCTGATCAAAGGTCATTCCTGTGCCTCTGGAAGACACCTCCCAACACCTGAATCTACCATTTATGCTGTGCCTCTCGTCCCAAAGCTGAGGACCCCCATGTTGGCTTCTCCAACGCCATGTCCACAAAGCAAGCCCCACCACTTGGGAGACTCTCCCTGTGTACCCAGGCCACCCCTCTCCTACCAAGTGGACCAAATCCAACTGGTAGGCATCCTCCCCCTAATCTGTGTCCCTCCCTCCACTCCAGGGTTTCCTGTTTCTCTGTCACTCACAGATCAGCTGGTCTTCCTGTCTCCAATGTCCATCACAATCAGGTTTGGTTCTTCTTCCTCCTGATAAAGGAAATATCTTTTGTTCAATTCATACACAAATGTAATATTTGATATTTCCAAAAATGACACACATTTTAAAAGTGTGACATGACAATGAAGGAACAATATTTCCATCCTGTATGCCAGATAAAAGGGTTAATAGCTTTAGGACTTAAACATCTTTTTCTTTTAAATAAATAAGAATCAGGCTAAACACTTCCATTTTAAAGAGGGCTAAGGATAGGATCAAATTAATTGTTACAGAATAAAGAACAAAGAATACATATGAACATGTGTCCAAAATGGCTGATGATCAGAGAAATGTGAAATGAAGTGAGATCCCACGCTTTGCCCATCAGTTCAAAGAAGACTAAAATAAATGGTAATCATATTCTGTGCTGGACAGGTAGAGGGAAAAGGGAATTCTCATGAACTGTTGGAAGGACACAATTGATACCCTCTTCCTGGAGGGGCAATGTGGTGATGAATTAAAAGGCAGAAAACATAATTTATTCATCCATTCCACTGTTCAGGGACATTTGGGTTCTTTCTCCTTTTTGGTTGTTGTGAATAAAGCTGCTATGAACATTCAAAAAAAAGTCAGAAAAAGGAAAATAAAAGAAATCTCTGGCCTATAAAGCAGCAGTTCTAAGCAATTTCTTAAGTACTTTGACATGTGTGGTGATTGCTGTTGTTTAAAAAGGAAAAAATGGTATGTCCACTATATGTTGGTTTTAAAAAGTATGCCAACTATACTTGAGTAAAAAATAATAATAAAAATAAAAAGGTAAATAATTGTACAAAACTCAAAAATCCAAAGCAGTGTCGTGATCTCCCACTCTGCATTCCACCATCCATTCCCCTGAAAGAATCCACATCTTTTATCTATGTATTCTGATACTTATCTCCGTATTTGTGGAAGAGAAGAAACCAAACTTGTACTGCTCCTTGTTCATTTTCTAGTTTTTTTTTAAAGATTTTTATTTACTTATCCGACAGAGAGAAACACAGCTAGAGAGGGAACACAAGCAGGGGGAGTGAGAGAGGGAGAAGCAGGCTTCCCGCCGAGCAGGGACCCCGATGTGGGGCTCCATCCCAGGACTCTGGGATTACGACCTGAGCCTAAAGCAGTTGCTCAACCAACTGAGCCACCCAGGCGCCCCTATTTTTTTAGTTTTTGATATTATTCACTAATCGCCCATTAATGAGGACAAGAATTGGGTCATTTCACATATCACTTCCCTTCCTACTCCCATATGCTCTCCCCAAACCACAATATAGTTAAATCACAACTGCCGATAGGAAGGATATGCAGATTTTACACATCGGGACCCTGTAAATACTTGTTTTTCGGCCTAGCTATTGAATGAATGTATCATGATTATGTTTTCTTTTCAGTATAATTTTTTATTATCCCCCATCTTGCCTTATTTTCATTTGTTTTATTTTCTATGTATGTATTTCTATGTAATTCATTTGTAAACTCTCTACCAAAAGTGTACATTTCATCTGGGCAGTTCAAACACAGGAAGTCAGGCATTGGATCTGTTCCCATGAGATGCCCAGGACATCCTGGTTGAACTTCCACTGCATTGGTTTCCCTCTAAGCCTGATTTACAACCTCCTGGGATTTCTACTCACCATCTTCTTGGGCACTCCCTTGGCTTCCACTGGGTATTGGATGTGCTCTTTCCTGAATTTCCTATCTTTCTCTTTCTGAGTTTATCCTCCTCCTCCTTCTTTTTTTTTTTTTTTTTTTTTTTAAGATTTTACTTATTGACAGAGAGAGAGAGAGAGAGAGAGAGAGAGAGAGAGACTACAAGCAGGAAGAGCAGCAGGCAGAGGGAGAAGCAGGCTCCCTGCTGAGCAAGGAGCAG
Organism: Spilogale gracilis; assembly: GCA_004023965.1. NCBI lineage: Eukaryota > Metazoa > Chordata > Mammalia > Carnivora > Mephitidae > Spilogale > Spilogale gracilis. The sequence goes on along the minus strand of PITA01002674.1, from coordinate 59,153 downwards.
GATGTGGAACTTATCCCAGGACCCTGAGATCAGGACCTGAGCCCAAGGCAAACACTCAACTGACTGAGCCACCCAGGCATCCCTTTATTCTTTTTTTTTTTTTTTTTTAAATTGGAACACGCCTTCCAACATCTTCCCTTATTTTGAGAAGCTTGATGCCACTTACATTTCCAATCCATTGACGATGAGTTTTTGTTTTTTCCTCCTGCTCTTGGTGTTTTAGGATCATCTCTTCCCCATCCTCCAGCCCCTCACCATGCTCTGAAATTCCATTTGGATGTGTATTGATGTGGATCCTTTGCTATTTATTATGCTGAGCAGCCAATGGGCCTCTTCAGTCTGGAAAATCATATCCTTAACTCTGAGGTGTATTTTCTTTATTTCTTTTATAATTTTCCTTCCATTTCTGTTGTTTTTTTTCTCTATGAAAGTTTTATTATACAAACGTTAAGCTTTATAGACATATCCTCCAAATCTCTCATTATTTCTCCCTTTTACTTTTCATCTTTCTTGTTTACATTTTTTATTGAAGTTGACATTTTTATTACAATGTTACATACAGTGAAATGCACATATCTGAAATGTGTAATTTGATGAGTGTTAACAGTTGCATGGAACCTGTTCCCAAATCAATATATAATCATTAACACTTCACCGCCAGAGGCAACCAACACTCTGGTTTCTTTCACAGAGATTACCTTGGTCTCCTCTAGAACTTCTTATAAGCAAAATAATAGAATAATAGGGCATGTATTCTTTAGTGTCTGATATTTTCACTCACCACAGTTTACCTGAGGCTCACCCATGTTACTGTACACGTTAATTCCTTTCTTTTCCTAAGTCAGAGTCCACTGTAAGAATATATTGGCTTTTTAAAATCTATTTATCTGTTGACATTTGAGTTACTTGGCTATGATGAATCACGCTGCTGTGATCATTCTTGAACAGGTTTTTTTTATGGATACTCATTGTAATAGTTTGCTAATTGTCTTTTAGCTAATATGATCCTCTTTTGATTACTGTTGCTTTATAGTAAGTCTTAGAATCAGGTAGTGCAAGTCCTCCAAGTTTTTTTCCACTATTTTTCCTGGTTATTCTGGGTTTTTTACTTTTCCATAAAATTTTAGAATCAGCTTGTCAATTTCTACAGGAAAGTTCTTTTTCAGGCATTGTGTTGAACTTACAGACTGATGTTAGGAAAATGGACATTTTAACAGTATTGAGTCTTCTAATACATGAATATAGGATGTCTCTTCATTTATTTGATTTTTTGGGTTAGTGCTTTATATTTCCCATATTTTCTCTGTTGATTTTCATCTCTTTTCATCCTTTGATTCTTCCCCAAATATTTTATCAGTATTATCCTCTAATTATTCTTATTGAATTATTCTTATTTCTATTATATGTTTAATTGCAAAAGGTACTATTTTTGTTCTCAGAGGACCCTTTTTGTCTAGTATTTTGTTCTAGTTTCATGGATATCTTCTCTATTATTTCTAAAGAAATGACGTATAAGACTTTTAAATTATTTAATTTAGGCCCCTATGTTACCTGTTTCCTTCATGTTCCTTTGTATGTCTTTCAATTTTTGTGCTATATATTAGAGGCTTTCTTAATATGCACATTACACATATTTCTTATTATTTATATTTTTCTGTGTTTTTGAAAAATTTTAAAGATGAGAAGTAAGAGAAGAAAGACTGCAACATAAAAGCAATAGGAAATTCTGTATGGGGTGCTGAATGTTGGATTATACTCCACGATAGAATTTCTCAGCTTTGGCACAATTGACATTCTGGGCCAGATAATTCTTTTTTGGGGGAGGCTGTCCTATGCATTGTAGGATGTTTGGCAGTGCCCCTGGCTTCTACCCACTAGATGTAAGTGGCACCTTCTCCTCTGTTACAACAATGAAACGCTTCTCTAAACATTGACAAATTTCTCCTGGAGGGTCAAAATCACCTACAGTCAAGAACCACTGATCTCAATAAGTCAGTCAAGAGCCTCTGTTCTTTTTGAAAGACACCCCCTCTCAGTTTCTCTAGTACTTTTCTCATAAACTGGCCATTTCCCTTTACAAATGAATCCCTCTAACATTTCTATGTGGGAGGGGAGAGTGTATAAGCCCAGCTGCCAATATTCTTGAATCATATTTGCTGCTGTGGTTAAGTAATCATGTTATAAAATATATTCCTTGACCTACAATGGGATTACACTGCAACAAACACATTGTAAGTAAAAAATGAATTTCATACACCTAACCTACAGAACATCATCACTCAGCACTATCTTAAAAGTGCTCAGAATACTAACATTAGCTTATCTTTGGGCAAAATCTAAGATGTAGGAGAAATTTGAAGTGAAACAAACAAGCCATGTTTGCTGATCAAAAGGGAAAAAAAAATCAATGGAAAGAGATCTGTTCCTTATGATTGGGATAGGCTCCTTCAATGTGGAGTAATAAACAACCCCTAACCTTCAAGGGCTTCCCACAGCCAACGATGATTTCTCTCCTGCGCAATGTTTTCGGAGGGTCCAGGCACACTTTCAGGGTTCTATCGTCTAAGGTTAGCTTTGTGTTTTAGCCTGCTTCAATCTCCTGACCCCTCCAAACCAACAAGTGCTTCTATAGCAGCAGAAAAACTGCCAGAAAGATAAGCAATTCAGCGCTCTCATCCAGAAGTGACATTTCACTTACATTTCTTTGGGTAAAACAAATAATATTGCCTTGTCCAGTTCCAAAGGGGCTGAGAAATAGGATTCTCCTAACTACCTAGAAATAAAAGTAAACTGAAAACTGCTAAATAGTAGTAATGACAAGCATATACCTCTAGGCAGACCTAGGCATATTCTTCTATGATAACTAAGAAAAATCTATAAACATTAATAATGGAAGAAAGAAAGGGTTAGTGCTAAAGGACTTAACAATCTTGACTTCAGAGTTTTCTGCCACTGCACTAAATGCTGGAAGAAAACAATTTATCCTTTCTTGAGAATAGGGGGAAATATTATAAACCAGTAATATTCTGCCTCATTTAATTGTCCTAATTTTGTAAGGATGACCCAAAGAGCTTTCATGTGAAAGAACCAACAGCACCTTTCTCTGAAAACATAGATTGAAGATTTGCATCCATTTACTGAGGCAAAAAGTAAAAAACAAAATGGAAAATGAGGCTGCAGTGGTTAAAAATCCAGAATGAATCAGCAAGCAGTCAGACTGTAAAGATGAACTCAAATAGTTGCTATAATTCTGTTAAGAATAAACACAACTTGTGTTTCTAATCATTGCTAGTTTACAGAAATGTAACTGAGTTTTGTATTTTGATCTTATGTTTGGTGACTTGATAATTTCTCTTATTATTTCTAATGATTTGTTGTACATATTTTTGGAACTTCTACACAGATAATCCGTGAATTTTACCACCTGCTTCAGGTCCCTATACCTTATGTTTTTCTTTTTCTTTTCTTTTTTTAAGAGAGAGAGAACAGGTACGCTTGTGAGCAGGGAAGAGGGGGTTGGAGGGGCAGAGGGAGAGGGAGGGAGGGAACCTTAAGCAGGCCCTATGACCAGCACAGAGCCTGACTTGGGGCTCGATGACTCTGAGACCATGACCCAAGCTGAAACCAAGAGTTGGACACCCAACCAACTGAACCCCCCTCCTATGCCTTCTGTTTTTCCTTGTGCTAAGGCACTGCCTTGGCTTTTCAGTATTAAGATGGCTGGAAGAAAGGAAAATGATGATGCTTCTCTAGCTCCTGAATTCAAAGGGAATAATCTCCCATTTCAAGGGAGCACTCCAGCTGTCTATGCCTCCGTGAATTTCAACCACATGTTATTTCGCAATGTGGTTTTCATTTTTCAAATATCTACTTTTAGGTATATTTTTGTCACTTATTTTTAATCTAATCTCATCATGGTTGCTATATGTGGACTATATTCTGGGATGTCATGTGTCCAGGCTGTGGCACCCAAATTCCCTTGTGGGTAGAGGTGGTTATTTTATCAAAGGGTGTTACAAGCCCTGACCTTCAGTGCAAATTCCAGGCAATCTCGAGAAAGAACTTCGCTTGCTCTTTGAGCACTTGCCTCCCATGCAGCAACCCTCAATAAACCATTCCCATTTCCTTTCCTGTGTGATCATTTGTCTTAACTGGAATTTAAATAATTGTCTTCTAAAATTTTTATTTTTTATCTTATGATATAATTCAACCTCCAATTCTTTGCTACATGTCAGAATCTCCCCTCAAGATATTCTGACTTATCAGGTATCACACTGATTCTCTTCTATAAACTCACTCCTGGAGCCTTCTGCTGCCCAGTGTGGCTGCGCTACCCTCTGTCCCTGGTATATAGCTGACATTTGGGATTGCTGTCCCTCAGGACCTGGGGGCTTCGCTTTGTCTCCCCCAACCTCCAAGCCATATTGTTTGTTTCTAGTACCGTTGTTTATTTCTTCATATGGGCGGAACACAGCCTTCAGCAATACCAGAGAAAGAGGGAAATGGAAAATACATGTTGAGAACATTTATATCTAAAATGTCCCTTTTCGGAGCACCTGGATGGCTAAGTCAGTTAAGCATCCAATGCTTGATTTCTGCTCAGGTTATGATCTCAGGGTGGTGAGATCGAGCCTGCTTAAGATTCTCTTTCTTGGAATGCCTAGGTAGCTCGGTTGTTGTATGTCTGCCTTCGGAGCGGGTTGTGATCCCGGGGTCCTGGGATTGAGCCTCGCATCTGGCTCCCTGCTTGGTGGGAGGCCTGCTTCTCCCTCTCCCGGTCCCCCTGCTTATGTTCCTTCTCTCACTGTGTTCTGTCAAATAAATAAGAAAAATCTTAAAAAACATTCTCTTTCTCCATCAACCTCTGCCCATCCTGACTGAAAAAAAAAAGTCCTTCTTCACCTTGACATTGATAGTTTGACTGGCCTAATATTCTGAGTTGAAAATCATTTGTCCTCAGAATTCTAAAAGCATTGCTCTATTACCTTCTGGCTTCCACCACGACTAAAGAGGCCGAAGCCACTGTGGTGACTGTGAGGAGTGGTCTATTGCTTCCAGTTTGCGAGTGCTTGTCTTTGTTTCCAGCATCCTCCATGGTGAGGACACTTGGAGTGTGTCTACTTCCATCCATTTGTTCTGTGCATTGAGTGGCCCTTGCAATCTAGAAATTCACTGGAAAACTTCTTGAATTTGATCATGGATGGTTTCCTCCTCTGTTTTCTCTGTCCTTCTAGAACATTTATTTATTTATATAATTTAATTATTAAAATTTTTAAATTAAAAAAACACCAGTATGGTTAACATATAGCGTCATATCAATTTCAGGTGTACAATACAGTCTAGAATTTTTAAAAAAGATTTTGTTTATTTATGAGGGAGAGAGGGAGAGAGAGCATGAGTTGGGGCTGAGGGACAGGGAGAAGGAAAAACAGACTCCCCATTGAATGCAGAGCAGGGCATGGGGTTTGATCCCAGGACTCTGAGATCATGAACTAAGCCAAAGTCAGATGCTTAACCAACTGAGGCCCTCAGGGGCCCCTAGATTTTGATTGATTTTTGAGTTGTTGTTCATCTAGTCAAGCCTTTAATTGTTTTATGATCAATTTCAAAATTTTATGTTTTTCAGAAATATATCCATATTTTTAGACATGGGGAAGGGGGGAGAGAGAGAGAGAGAGAGAGAGAGAGAGAGAGAGAGAGAGAGAGAATCTTAAGCAGGCTCCATATCCAGGTGAAGCCCAATGCAGGGCTCAATCTCACAACACTGAGATCATGAGCTGAGTAGAAATTATGAGTCAAATGCTTAATGGACTGAGCCAGCCAGATGCCCTGGAAATTTATCTATTTTAAGCTATCAAATTTATTAGTAAATGATTATTCATAACACTTTTATTTTGAAAATCTCTTTTAGGTCTCCAGGCATTTCTCATTTGTTCTCTTCCCTTTTTATTTGCACTTCTTAACTTTTCTCTTTATTAGTCTTGATGGAAATTTATATATCTTATTCCTTTTATTCTCCCCAGAAAAACATTTTATTTTGTTCATCTCTCTCTTGCTCTCATTTCTGCATTTAATTGATTTCTGTCTGTCTTGCTTAGAATGATCTTAGCTACTCTAACAGATTTATTTCAAAATTGCAGAGAATAAATGTTGATTTCTTACTCATCTCACAGACCAACAGGTGGCCTGGGGCAACTCAGGGAACCAGCCTTTCTCCATCTCGTGGCTCTGCTGTCCTGAGTCTTCAGCCTCCTTTGCTTATGGCAGTGGATGGCAAAGAGGAAGTGTGGCACAGGGGAGGGCCTATAGTCAGGTGGGGAACAGATCTGGGCCGGTGCACATTGCTTCTGCCTGCATTCCCTAGACAATAGTGGGGTCTACCTGAGCATCTGGGAAGACAAGAAAATAGGTTTCCATGAGCACAGTGCAGCTCTGCCTCCCTGTCTTCACCTTTGTCATTTCTTCCTTCTTACTGTTTGGGGTTTGCTGAAAGATAGTGCCAGTCACATCCCCCACCTCCAACCCCATCCCAACAACCAACGAGGGTGGGCTTTCTGTCAGTGTCTTCACAGTGTCTATCATTCCTTTTATTTTTGTCAACCAGTGGTAGAACAAATATATCTCCTTGTCATTTTAATTTGCATTTCTTTGATTACTAGATATGCTGAAGAATTTCACATTTTCTTTTTGCCCATTTGTATTTCTTCTTTCATGAATTTCTCACTGATGTCTTAGATCCCTCTTCTATAGATAGGGTAATAACCATCTTTTTAGTTGCTTTCAAAGACTTTTTATATATTACGTATAACAAAGCTTTGAATATTGTATGTTCACATGTAGATCTTTTTTCTTAGTTTGTCTTTTTTACTTTGTGTTGTAATTTTATTTTATGGTATAATTTTTTTTAAAGGATTTTATTTATTTGACAGAGAGAGAGACAGTGAGAGAGGGAACACAAGCAGGGACAGTGGGAGAGGGAGAAGCAGGCTTCCTGCTGAGCAGGGAGCCTGATGTGGGGCTCGATCCCAGGACCCTAGGATCATGACCTGAGCTGAAGGCAGACGTTTAAAATGACTAAGCCACCCAGGTGCCCCACTGTGTTATAAGTTTTTTATACTGTTGGGTCATGCTAAAAAAGTTCTATTTTATTCACCAGCTTAAGTACATGTTTCATGTAATTTTCGTCTATAACTTTTCTAACTAGTGTTCTACTAAGAAAAAAATATAGTTAAAAATCAAGCCAGTAACTGGAGCTACCCTACACTCCTCTCTCATTCTCTAATGGCCAATCCATGAGTGAACCCTCCTGCTTCTCCTTAACAAGTTTATCTGGTCCCTTGCCATCACTTCTACTAGGCCACCATTTTCTCACCTAGGTTTTTGTAATAACTTTCCAGGTGATTTCTCTTCATCTACCATTGCTTTTTTCCCCAAGAATTTATTTATTTATTTGACAGAGAGAAACACAGCTAGAGAGGGAACACAAGCAGGGGGAGTGAGAGAGGGGCTTGATCCCCAGACCCTGGGATCATGATCTGAGCTTAAGGCAGACACTCAATGACTGAGCCACCCAGGCACCCCTACTGTTGCTTTTTTACAGTACATTCATTGTCCATAAAATAGGAATAATCCTTTGAAACTGTAGATCAGCTCCAAAACTTTCAATGGCTTTCCTTCTCAGAGGAAAAGACAAATTCATGAAATGGTCCACAAGGTCCTCTGAGATCCAGCCTGCTCCTCTCCCTGACCCCCTCCCCTAATACTCTTCCTTTCCAACTTTTTTCCGTGCACCCTCAACTCTTCATAGTTTACTGACCACACTCTGACCTCTAGGTTTTGTGTATTTTTAATGCCTCTGCTTGAATGTTCTTTTTCCAGAGCGGTAGATGCCTTGCTTCTTCCCTGCTTGTATGCCTTTGCTTAAATGTCTCCCTATAAGTGAAGCCTTCACTGCCCCACCCCGTAGGAAACAGAAGCTCCCCACTCCCAGACAGACATCATCCTCTGCTCAGTCAAAGTGTGTTTAGGGAAGTGGAAGCATCTTGAATCATTTGGGATTATGGAAATTATAGGGCATAGACCGTACACATTTGTGAGATCTGGGGAACAAGTCTGTAACGTGGACTTGGCAACTGGTCCTGGGCCTGAAGTCGCTGTAAGTCAGTGGGGCTGATGAATGAAAGAAAAGCTGGACTTGAAGGAAGGGAGAGTGAGAACAGATGGAGATCAAGAGGGCAAAGTGGAGCCTGCCACTGCACCTCATGGCCCTCCGACCTTGGCAGCAAGGGTAGCTTGCAGGAGGAGCATCGGCCTCTGGCCCCGGACCCTGGAGGCCGAGTCATAGCCAGGAGCTTCCTCTCACCAAGCAGGTGAGTCCAGCAACAAGGCACCTGAGCTGCAGGGACACCGACACCAGCTCTCAGGGCACCATGACCGTGGCTTCAGTTCTCCTTCCGAGTCTCATGCAGGGTGCTCTTTTGGTAAGCCATAAAGTGGAGCCTCTTAGGCAAATGAGTTTTGATAAATACAGTTCCAGCTTATCTAAGTTGATAACAGTGTATAAACAGTACACTTTCCCTATATCTATCCTCCTCCTTTTTCCTCCTTAGCACTGGTCACCATATGATACTTGGTCTATTTACCTGTTTGCCTCTATCCCTCCAATGAAATGTAAGTTCCCTGGGGACAGGGACTTTGTTCATCTTGTGTATTCTAGTATCCCCAGTCCTAGAGCAGTGCTTGACATATAGTAGTAAGTACTAAGTATTTCCAGATCTGCAATTTGTTAAATGGTATGTACCGGACTCTGCTCTAAGTTCTTTCAAAAGGTTAATTCATATAACCCTTAGACATACCCAGTGAGGAAGTCACTGATGTTAAACATTTTGGAGATGAAAATTCTAAAAATTATAGAGGTTTTGCAACTTGATTCAAATGGCTCATGGAAGACAGAGTTAAATTATAAACCTAGATGGTGAGCCCTAGAGGAATAGGACTGTGTGATTTAAGTGTGATGAAAACCAAAATTCAGTAGTATATATAACTCTTCTCCCATTTCATCCATTTATTTTTAATACAGACATATCATACAGAAAATAACTTTTTAATCCAGAAAAAATCTAGACCACTCACAGGAGTTAAATTTGATAACTTGTATATGATATACTGAAAAATGGATGAGAACTTTAGCATAAGTAGGAAAATAACAAAAACTAATGGAGAAAATTTACTTGTGAACTACTTCAAGTTATACCCAACAGAAACAGTGCCCAAGTATTTGCCAAAATCTTCAGAAGAGCCACACTCATAATACTGTGTAGGAAGCCACTATTTGTTAAATATGCTTTTCAGGAATATTTCTCAATAAGCAAATTGATCTTGAAGGGATTAGGGGGTCACTTTAGCTAACCTGGGGTGCCCAGATGGCTCAGTTGGTTAAGCGTCTGTCTTCAGCTCAGGTCATAATCCCAGAGTCCTGGGATGGAGTCTTGCATCAAGCTCCCTACTCAGCAGGGAGTCTGCTTCTCCCTCTGCCTCTGCCCTACCCCCCACTCATGCTCACTCTCTCTCAAAAACAAAAACACAATTTTAGCTAAACTGCTCTGCTCTTGGGAACTGGGGTGGCCTCTCCCAGAAGCCATGTGACTCCAAGGTGTCCCCACACCCCTCCTCAGACTGGAGGCCCCTGCAAAAGGAATGTCCATGAGTCTTCAAATGTGACTTGAGACACTCACACTTCATCTTGGGAGGATGGCCTCAACCTGTGGGACACTCACAAAGGTGGAGGCCAAGCCTGGAAGACAGTGGTGGTCCTCTCCAGGGTCCATCTTCCCGGTGACCAGAGAGCATGGCACAGACCCCAGGAGAGCTCGTCATCACTGACAGCTCCTCTGTCAGCCTTTCCTGTCAGTCAGCCAGACTCCTGAAGGTTACCACCCAGACTCAGGACCAAAGTCATCTTCTCTGGAAACTCACATACATCCTGCTTTTCATTCCTTTGGTTTTACCTAAAAGTCCCACAAACTCAATCCACTCCCTGTAGACTTCGAGCAGTATTATGTTCAAGGCATTAAGAGTAAGGATATACAAGCACCCTCACACGTGTACCACACACACACTCATGCATGCACACACACACTCTACTCAGAAGCATACACATTTTTGTGGTCTAAACACATACGCACATTCATATGTACACACATCCATGTGACTCTCCAGGGGTGCATATTACTACCACATTCTTTGCTTTTCCCGTGTCATATTCTCTTCTATTCCTATTTCTGCATGTGGAGTTGAATCACACAATGGGACAAACATGCATGGCAACCTTTGCATGCTGAGATTGCAAGGCCAGAATGAATGGAACATTCTCCAAAAACTTGACAGGTTTTTACTCCTTTGTGGATTGTATGTTATTTTTGTAAAAGATAACAAAAATGATAAAGTTGAATAGTGGGTTGGGTCACTTTAAGGAAAAGAAAGCCATGCTGAAGAGTTAGAAACTGATTCTGGAAGCAGTGAGGCATTATAGAGATTTGCTTAAAATTAAATGCACTTAAAAAAATAATAGGATTTCTGGTATCCAATCTGGCATATAAGGAGGTTGGAAGTTGTCATGCATCCTAACAGCAAGTAAAATTCTTGAACAAACTGAAAAATCAACAATTCTTTGTTGATCTGTCAGAAAAGTGAGGTGTGGTCTCCAAATTGGAGAAACATACAGGCAGATAAAAGAACCATAACTTACTGGAGCAAAAACCCAAGAGCAGAAACATCTTTTTGGACGAGTACCAGGGTAGGAAAATGTAAACTCTCATTGATTGAATTGTTGGAGGCTCAGTGTGGACAGATATGAGAGATAAAACCTCCAGTGGGGGCCCACTAATAGGGAGACCCCAACACTTTTGTGAGTTTTACCTTCAGGGTCTGTACCAGGTTCTTGCAGTGAATATTAGAGAGAAAAATCCCCTTGTGCTCCTAGCAGGGGGAGGGGAAGAAGAACCATTTTGAAAAATGCTGAAGGATTCTGTTCTTCCTTGAGTTCTGTTCTCAAGAGAAACAATTTTATCAGAGCCTAACCTGCTGTGGTTTTATCAGGGTCCAATTAACCTGGGAGAAGGCAAATACTCAAATCCAGGTGATAGAGTCTCCTATGTGCAAGAAGGGAAATATGGAACTGTAGCCCCCATTAGCCACCCTATCCCACCCAAGAAGGGGACAAAAACTGAAAATCAGTTGTTAAGTTCATAGCCCAGGGGCACAAGCTCACTAGAAGACTGACCTCTAATCAGTCTTGTGCTCCCCCCTCATGTTACCACCACATCACTGAAGGCCTGTTTACCTCAATACTTTTACTCAGTACATCATGTCTAGCTATCAAGAACAAATTACAAGGCATACTAAAAAGCAAAAATACAAAGTTTGAGGAGACAAAGCGAGCATCAGTAAGAACCAGACTTAGATATGTCAGAAATGGTGGAATTATCAGATCAGGAATTTAAAAAACTGAAATAAAAAGCATTGTAACAGAAATGAAGAGTACCTTCTATGGACATTTTAGTAGGCTGGGCATGGCTAAGAAAAGAATTTCTGAGTTTGAGGACATGTCAATAGAAACTTTTAAAACTTAAAAACAAAGAGAAAAAAGATTAAAAAAAACAAGAACCCAAAGTCCAAGAACTGTGGGACAGCCAAAAAATGTGTAATGTGTGTAAAAGAAATAGTAGAAGAAGAAAGAAAGAAAAAAATATATTTGAAGCAATAACAACACTAACTTAAAAGAAAGCAGGACTACATTCACTAGTTTGAGACATAGCAGGCTTCAAAGCAAGGAAAGTTATTAGGGATAGAGAAGGGCATTATGTAATTATAAAAAGGGGTGAATTCTCTAAGAAGACAAAATAATCCTTAAGGTCTATGCATCTGACAACAGAGTGACAAGTTTTACATGATGCAAAAACTGATAGAACTGCAAGGAGAAATGGATGCATCCTCTATTATAGTCAGACTTCAACAACCCTCTATCAGAAATAGACACAGGACATAGGATATAGTTGAACTCAGTATCGTCAATCAACTGAATATAATTGACATCTATAGACTACTTCATTTGACAATAGCAGATACACATCCTTCTCAAGCTTACATGAAACATTTACCAAGGTAGACCACATTCTGGGCCATAAAATATTACCAAATTTAAAAAAATAGATAAACCATACCGTAGCTGTTCAGATCACAATGTAATTAAAATAGAAATCAATAACAGAAAGATAACTGGAAAATCCCAAAATACATGGAGATCAAACAACATACTTCTAAATAACACATAGTCAAAGAACAATGTACAAGAGAATTTAAAAAATATTTTGAACTAAATGAAAACCCAACTTATCTCAAAATTTGTAGGATGCAGAAAAGCAGTGCTTATAGGGAAATTTATAGTACTAATTGTGTATATTAGAAAAGAATAAAGATCTAAAATAAAAAATCTAAAGTTAGAAAGTTAGAAAGTTAGAAAAAGAAGAGCGAATTAAACCCTATGAAAGCGGATGAAAAGAAGTAATTAGAACCAGAGCAGGAATCAATGATATTGAAAACAAATCAATAAAGAAAATTATCAAAACCAAAATCTGATTCTTTGAAGAGATTAAGAAAATTGATTAGCTCCTATCTAGGCTTACCAAGAAAAAAAGAGAAAACACAAATTACTAATAGCAGATATGAATGAAAGGAATCACTACAGATTTCAGGACATCAGAAGTATAATAAAGGAAAGCTAGGAACAATCCCATGCCTACCAGTTTGATAACTTAGATGAAATGGACAAACTCCTTAAAAGACCCTGTCTGCCAAAACTCACACAAGAAGAAACAGACAATCTGAATAAGTTTATATCTATTAAGACAATTGAATTGATAATTAATAATCACTTTCCAAAACAGAAAGCACCAGGCCCAGGTGGGTTCAATGGCAAATGCTGCCAAGTTTTTAAGGATGAAATAATGCCAATTCTCTACAATCTTCCCCAGAAGATCGAATCATAGAGCCTACCTCCTACTTATTCTAACAGGCCAGAATTACCCATACTAAAATCAGACAAAAACATCACAAGAAAAGAAAACTACAGACCCAATATCTTTCATGAACATGAATGCAACGATCTTCAACAAAACATTACCAAATCATATTTACAAAAATAATTATAGATTATTTACAAAAATAATTATACAATTTACAAAAGTAATTATAAATCATATCCAAATGGATTTACCCTGGGTATGCAAGGCTGGTTTCAACATTTGAAAATCATTTAATGTAATTTATTACATCATCAGGCTAAAGAAGAAAAACCACAGGAACAGATCAATAAATACAGAAAAAGCATTTGACAAAAATTCAACACTCATTTATGAAAAATTTCAGCAAACTAAGAATAGAACTTCCTTAACTTGATAAAGAACATTACAAAAATAACTCTACAGATAACATGATATTTAATGGTGAAGGGTGAAAAATTTCTCTCTAAGTTCAGAAAAAGTAAGAATGTCCCCTCCAACTACTGCTTTTTCAACATTGTACTGGAAGGCCTTGCCAATGCAATAAGAGAAGAAAAGGAAATAAAAAATAAAAACAATAGAAAAGGAAATACAAATAAAAGGAAGAAAAAAAAACTGTGTTTGTTTGCAGATGATATGATCATCTATGTAGGAAATCTGAAAGAATCACTAACAACAGCAACAAATCCTCCTAGAACCAGTGAGCAATTACAACCAAGTTAACATACAAAAGTCAATTGCTTTTCTATATATCAGTGATGAACAAGTGGAATTTGAAACTAAAAATACAATACCATTTACATTATCACCACAAAATGAAATACTTAGCTATAAATCTAACAAATTATGTACACAATCCATATGATAAAATCTATTAAGCCCCAATTTAAAAAAATCAAAGAAGAGCTAAATAAATGGAGGGATATTCCATGTTCATGTATAGCAGCATTCAATATTGTCAAAATATCAGTTATTTCCAGCTGATCTATAGATTCAACACAATCTGAATAAAAATCCCAGCAAGTTATTCTGGGGATCTTGGCAAAATGATTCTAAAGTATATATGGTGAAGCAAAAGACCCAAAATAGCCAATGCAATATTGAAACAGAAAAACAAAATTGGAGGACTGAGACTACCCAACATCAAGACTTTCTATAAAAGGCTAAAGTAATCAAGACAATGTGGTATTGGTGAAAGAACAGACAAGTATATCAATGAAACCAAATAGAGAGCTCAGAAATGAACCCATGTGATTATAGTCAACTCATCTTTAACAAAGGAATGAAGGCAATGTAATGAAGAAATGGTACTCTTTTCATCAAATGGTGCTATACATTCACATGCAAAGATAAATTTAGACACAGACACTATATCTTTCACAAAAATTTACTCAAAATGGATCATACACTTACATGTAAAACATAAAATTATAAACTCCTAGAAGATAACCTTAGGTATTGTGATGACTTTTTAGATATGATGTAAAATACAGGATCCATGAAAGAATAATTGGTAAGCTGAACTTCATTAAAATTAAAATTAGAAGTTTATGAGAGCCTGGCTGGCTCTGTCAGTAGAGATGTAACTCTTGATCTTGGGGTCATGAGTTTGAACCCCACATCAGATGTAGAGCCTACTTAAAAAAAAACTTATGCTCTGTGAATGACATTGTCAAGAGAAGGAAAAGACAAGTCACAAACTATAAGAAAATATTTTCAGAAGACATCTGATAAAGAGCTATTACACCAAACATACAAATAACTCTCAAAAGCCAACAAAAAGACAATGAGCAATTCAATTTAAAAATGAGCAAAAAACCTGAACAGACATCTCCTCAAAGAAGATGTACAGATGGCAAATAAACATAAAAAAGATACTCCACATTATATGTCATTAGGGAATTGCAAATTAAAACAATGAGATTCCACTACCAATCTATTAGAAGAGCCCAAATCCAAAACACTGACAATACCAAATGCTATTAGGATGTGGAGCAACAGGAACCCTCATTCACTGCTGGTGGGAATGCGAAATGGTACAGCCAACTTGGAAGATCGGTGGCTTCTTACATAACTAAACATATTTTTACCATAGAATTCAGTATTTGGTATTTACTCAAAGGAGTTGAAAACTTATGTCCACACAAAAAGCTGTATATGGAGGGGTGCCTGGGTGACTCAGTTGGTTAAGCATCTTATTCTTAGTTTCAGCTCAGGTCATGATCTCAGCGTCATGAAATGGAACCCTCTGTTGGGCTCTCTGCTCAGCAGGGAATCTGCTGGAGATTGTCTTTCTTCTCCTTACCCACAACCTCAAATAAATAAATAAACCTTTAAAAAAAAAAGTTGCACATGGATAGTTATAGCAGCTTTATTTATAATTGTCCAAACTTGGAAGCAAACAAGATATCCTTAAATAGGTAAATGGATACATAAACAGCAGTACATCCAGACAATAAAATATTATTCAGCACTAAAAAGAAATAAGCTATCAGTCATGGAAAGACATGGAGAAATTTTTTTAAAAATATATTTATTTATTTATTTAAGATAGAGGGAGACAGAGAGAGAGAAAAAACATGAGAGGGAGGAGGGGCAGAGGGAGAAAGAAGAAGGCTTCCCATTGGGCAGAGAGCCCAACTCAAGGCTTGATCATAGGACCCTGGGATCATGATCTGAGCCAAAGGAAGGCGCTTAACTGACTGAGCCACTCAGGCGCCCCCCAGACATGAAGAAAACTTAAATATATATTGCTAAGGGAAAGAAACCAATCTGAAAATGCTACACACAGTGTAATTCCAACTACATAACATTCTGAAAAAGGCAAAACTATGGGGACAGTAAAAAAAGATCAGCGATTGCCAAGGGTCAGGTGGGGAAAGAAGAACCACAGAGGATTTTTAGGGCAATAAAAATTATTCTATATACTATAATGGTAGATACATATCATTATACATTTGTCCAAATCAGTAGAATACAGAACACCAGGAATGAATCCTAATGTGAACTATGGACTTTGGGTGGTACTGAGGTGTAAGTGTAGGTACATTTCTTGCAACAAATGTACCACTCTGGTGGGAGGGGTGTTGATAATCTGGGCTCTGTGGGGTGATCAAGGGGTCTATGGGGGTCTATGGGAATTCTCTGTGCCTTCTGCTCAATTTTGTTGTGAACCTAAAAAATTAAAGACTCTTAAAAAATGCATGCACATGATAACAAAAATTTCCAAGCAGTTTAGAAGTATAAACTGAAAAGTCAAAGTAAAAATCGTTCTTGACCTTTCTTAACCTCCAGGTTCTCTTCTCAAAGACAACCTTTGTAAACTGATTTTTATATATTCTTTCAAAAAATGTTGTGACTTTATAAGAGCATATACTCCTATCTTTTAATATTTTTTACACATCTTTTAATATTTTTTCCTGCCTCTGTTTTTTTCCCCTAATCTCGGAGACTGCTGATCTTAAATATGCTCTTCATCTACATGTGGAGACTGGACTCATTCTTTTAAATTCCAGCACGGCATTTTATTACAGTTCACTCAACCACTTCCTTAATGATTGTGAAAGTTTTAAAGGCTCTTACCAACAGTGATGCAATAAACTTCCTTGTAATTTTGCGACACATCTATAGGCAGATTTCTAGCTATAACATTGCTGGGTTGGCACGTACGTGCATTCCTATTGATGTCAAAATTGTCTTCTTCAGAGTTTACACCAAATAGTACTCCAAACTCTTTTGCTAATGCTAAATGTTATCAACATTTCCAATTTTTTGCCAATTTTATAGGTCCAGGTTATGTTGAGGTTGTGTTTTGTTTTGCATCTTTTCAGTTATAAGGAAGGGTGATCCTCCTTTGATGTCAACAGACTGTTTACATCGCTTTTTTTTCTGTGATCTGCTTGTTCACGTCCTTTGTACATTCTTCATTAGTTTATTAGCTTTTATCTGATTGACTTCTTTGAGTCACAAAAAGTTGAAAATATTGAAGTGGATATGTGTTTCAGAAAAAAATGGTCTGGTAAGTGTGAGCAGTCTGGATTGAAGCAAGATGAGCTTCTGGAGGCTCCACAGCTGACCTGGAGAGAGGTGACAAGGGAAGAGGTGACATGGGAGACGGCACAAGGGAAATGGCAGATGCAGGAGCATTAGGGGGAGGTAGAATTGACTGGCTGTGGCAGATATAGGATGTGAAAGATGAGGGAGAGAAACAAGAAGCATAGCTGACTCCAGCCGTAGCTGCAATGGGGCCAGTGATGATAGAGGGAAACCCTGGAGGAGGAGGTCTGAGGATCCTTGGTCTGAGGGGAGGAATGCAGCGTAAGTGCTACGTGGTGTTCTCCAAGCATACAAGGTTAGGGTCTTTTCCTTCCTGGGAGCTTTGTGGCTCATGTGTCAGGGGCCTCCCAGTAGACATGCATGAGAGGGAAGTGAGTATGTATCCGGGTGTTCGGGCTTGGCTGAAGATGCTCATGGACCCTGTGATATCCTTTCAGATGCTCTAGAGTCTACTGGGAAGGAGAAAAGAGGCTCTGGTCTGACTCTCACCACAGCCAGGATGTAAGTTCAAGGCTAGATCATTCCTCCAGACTTTGAACCACATCTCCCAGAATTTGGACTTCTCACACCAACAGCATGTTATGAAATATGTTGCATGCCAACAAAAGGGCAAATTTTTTGTTTTATAAAAAATTACTTTCATCTTCTGTGGTCATGATTTTCTGTAAAGAAAAGGCATTTTGAAATGGTGTGTGTTGCCTCGGATCATGAGCTTAAGAACTACATCTGGTGATGGCAAGGTATTGAGCTGGAGGAAAACCCAAGGCCTGAGAACTTCAGGGATCCCAGTCCCTATCCATCTTGGTGGCAGCATAGCTATCTCATTACAAGGTAAGAATAAACCTCTAAGTTGGGTTAAGCACCATTATCTGGGGTTTCTACTCTTTATAGTGAAATACAATCCTAACAAATATAGTTCTCACTATTAAGAGTTTTGTTAGGGGGACGCCTGGGTGGCTCAGTTGGTTAAGCGACTGCCTTCAGCTCAGGTCATGATCCTGGAGACCCGGGATCGAGCCCCACATCGGGCTGCCTGCTCGGCGGGAAACCTGCTTCTCCCTCTCTCACTCCCCCTGCTTGTGTTCCCTCTCTGCCTGTGTTTCTCTCTGTCAAATAAATAAAATCTTTAAAAAAAAAAAGAGTTTTGTTAGGTATACAATTTTAGTTTATTTTTCCTAAACGCTTTGGTGATTTTGTTCCATCGCCATCTGGATGCCATTATTATAGCTGAGAAGTCTTTTATTTAATGTTCTTCATAAATGGTGGCTGCTTCCTCTCTGGTTTGTGCCCTTTAATTTCTTGACAATATGCCCAGATGTCGATTTCTTCTTGCTTACATTGCTTGGTTGATGATCACCTGTGTTTGTAGCTTACTGACTTTTCACCGCTGTGGAAAATCTTCAGCCAGTATATCTTCAGATTGTCTCTCAAGTTGTTTTTTTAAACAGCCTGGGCTGTGGAAAGCTCAAATGAGTGCTGCTCCCATCTGAGCAATAAGAAAAAGCTAGGTAAGCTGTAGGACCATAACTTCCCCTGAACCTCGAAGAAAGCTGAGGTAGCAAGGCGACCAAGGGACCCCAAACCCAAAGAAGGACAGGTCATGGCTGTTGGACCAAGATGTGAGTACTGGCCCGTAGATCCCACAGAAAGGGAGGAAGCGATGCAGAATATCCAGTGCGTGGGTAAGGACGATTCAGTTTGGACTTTGACAAATTGTCAAATATTGAGTGCAGGTTGGCATGACAGCATAGGACTCCTGAGGTCCCAACAAAAGAGAAGTGTTCACATGCACTTGTAATCTCTTCTCTAGGTGCTCATGAGAAAGACTGAAGGCAGAGAATCTCCCTCGATGGTGAGGACCTAAAGACAGGGAGTGGGAAACAGATCCTTATCTCTATGGAACAAAAGCATCAAGCCACTGGCATAGGGGCAGCAAGCTTGGTCAGGCTCAGGAAAGAGGCAAAGACCCCCTGAAGTTAAGGAAGTGTATAAGAAAAAAACTTTCTGGCTGTTTAGAATACAAATGTGATGGTTGGAGCTGTAGCAGTCATTTTGGTCCACAAGATGATGGGATTTGGAGGCTATGAGCTGGGGGATGCTGTGGCAGAGAGGAGGAATCAAGGTCCCTGATGATGAAAAACTGTCATACCTGTCCTGACATTCCCTATTTCTGAACTTTTAGTGAGAGACAAGAGACTACTATCTGGCCTGAAACTATCATCTTACTAGAATTTTCTGTTACATTCAGCCAGCTAATTCTAATTAACCAGAACCAAACCTACAACCCATTTAGAGAGACACCGCATGTCCCTGGATCTCCCTAGACCATGAACACTATGTAAACCAAGATTCAGCAAGGCCAGGCAGTAACTTTGTCCTTACGAACGACAAGTGCTATTAAAAAAAATCTTCCAGGCTAAAGCTATCTTAGTGTAAAAGATATTACTAGGATAAAACTTTTGAGTGCTCAGGCCTGAGGATAAGGAGTCTAAAAACTATGGCTTCCTTAGGATGCCCCTTCCCATTTAATAGCTTTATGAAGTCTGACACTTATCCAAAAATAAACTAGATAAATTGCTCCCCCTAGTGGTGACTTCAGATTTATACCAGGCTGTGACCTGAGGGATGGTTTTGTTTTGTTTTTGGATCCCCACCCCATCACCTCCTTAAAAATGAGTTTGGAAAATTTTAAACTAATTTTTCAAACTTTTTTCTTTAAAACGATGAAGTTGGTGTTTCTTGTATTTCATCATATTGAAGTAACTGTTGAATGAATGACATTTTTTTCCCACTAAAACTTACTCGGCTGAGGGTTTCTGACATAATTCTTTTATAAAAAATGTTTAAAGTTGCCATTATCAGAGTGGTTATTGTATAAATAACTGGTGTCTATATAAGTTGGTTCTTGGAATCCATATAAATCCAAAATAAAATTGAAAATTGTGTGGACCAGTGCTATCATTCTACTGGGACCTTTTGGTAAAATTTTAAATAAAAACATTTCTATAATAATTCTTCATATAATTGAATTGATTATTAATTATAATCTCGCCATATTTTCTGAAATTATTAATAAATTTTGGACTAATGCAACACTGGGAATATGAATATTTCTATCTAAATATTTTTAAGAAAACTGAGGTTCAAAAATAAAATGGATTATGGTAAAAATTATACTAGTATATATTAGGGACCAAATGTAAATTAAAGATCTAATATATATTACATATATGTAATACATGTACACACAGACATACACACATGTATGTACTTTTGACCAAGGGAGTAAAGAACTGAGATTTTAGGTAAAACTTCAAACACTTGTTCTTGTCTCTAGTCTCCCCTTCATTTATCATTTGTAATTACCCCTATAGTTATTACAGACTCTCCCTAATCTACTCCTGAAGGTAGAACAGAAGTGCTGCTTCTTTTTTTTAATTAACATATAATGTATTATTTGCTTCAGGGGTACAGGTCTGTGAATCATCAGTCTTACACAATTCACAGCAATCACCATAGCACATTCCCTCCCCAGTGTCCATCACCCAGCCATCCTATCCCTCTCCCCTACCCCCCAGCAACCATCAGTTTGTTTCCTGAGATTAAGAGTCTCTTATAGTTTGTCTCCCTCCCTAGTCCCATCTTGTTTCATTTTTTCCCCTACATCCCATGACCCCCCACGCTGCCTCTCAAATTCCTCATATCAGAGAGATCATATGATAATTGTTCTTCTCTGGACAGTTTCACTTAGCATAACAGCCTTCAGTTCCATTCATGTGGTTCGTTGCAAATGCCAGGCTTTCGTTCTTTTAATGGCTGCATAGTATTCTTGTGTGTGTGTGTGTGTGTGTGTGTGTGTGTGTGTGTGTGTATCATATCTTCTTTATCCATTCATCTGTTGATGGACATCTAGGTTCTTTCCATAGAACCTAGATGGACATTGGTTCTATAAACACTGGGGTGCACGTGTCCCTTCAGATCACTACATTTGTATCTTTAGGGTAGATACCCAGTAGTATTCCTGTTTTGTCAAAGATGAATTGACCATAGAGTTGAGGGTCAGTTTCTGGGCTCTCTATTCTGTCCCATTGATCTATGTATCTGTTTTTGTGGCAGTACCATACCGTCTTGATGATTACAGCTTTGTCTTAGAGCTTGAAGTCGGAATTATGATGCCACCAAATCTGGTTTTCTTTTTCAACATTCCTCTGGCTATTCGGGGTCTTTTCTGGTTCCATATAAATTTTAAAATAATCTGTTCCATTTCTTTGAAAAAAATGGATGGTATTTTATAGAGAATGCATTAAATGTGTAGATTGCTCTAGGTAGCATAGACATTTACATAGTATTTGTTCTTCCAATCCATAAGCATGGAACATTTTTCCATTCTTTTTGTGTGTCTTTCTCAATTTCTTTCATGAGTACTTTATAGTTTTCTGAATACAGATTTTTTGCCTTTTTGGTTAGGTTTACTCCTGGGTATCTTATGGTTTTGGGTGCAATTATAAATGGGATTGACTCCTTAATTTCTCTTTCTTTTGTCTTGCTGTTGGTGTATAGAAATGCGACTGATTTCTGTGCATTGATTTTATATCCTGACATGTTACTGAATTCCTGTATGAGTTCTAACAATTTTGGAGTGGAGTCTTTTGGGTTTTCCACATAAAGTATCATATCATCTGCAAGAAGTGAGAGTTTGACTTCTTTTTTGCTGATTCAGATACCTTTTATTTTTGTTGTCTGATTGCTGAGGGTAGGACTTCTAGTACTACGTTGAATAGCAGTGGTGATAGTGGACAGCCCTGCCGTGTTCCTGACCTTAAGGGAAAAGCTCTCAGTTTTTCCCCATTGAGAATGATATTCACTGTGGGTTTTTCATAGATGGCTTTGATGATATTGAGGTATGTGCCCTCTATCCCTACACTGTGAAGAGTTTTGATCGAGAAAGGATGCTATACTTTGTCAAATGCTTTTTTAGCATCTATTGAGAGGATCTTATGGTTCTTGTTCTTTCTTTTATTAATGTACTGTACCACATTGATTGATCTGTGGATGTTGAGCCAAGCTTGTAGCCCAGGAATAAATCCCACTTGGTCATGGTGAATAATCCTTTGAATGTACTGTTGGATCCTATTGACTAGTATTTTGGTGAGAATTTTTGCATCTATGTTCATCAAGGATATTGGTCTGTAATTCTCCTTTTTGATCGGGTCTTTGTCTGGTTTTGGCATCAAGGTAATGCTGGCCTCATAAAATGAGTTTGGAAGTTTCCCTTCCATTTTTATTTTTTGGAATAGTTTCAGGAGAATAGGTATTAATTATTTTGTAAATGTTTGGTAGAATTCCCGTCGGAAGCCATCTGGCCCTGGGCTCTTGTTTGCTGGGAGACTTTTGATGACTGTTCCAATCTCCTTACAGGTTATGGGTCTATTCAGTTTTTCTATTTCTCCCTGGCTCAGTTTTGGTAGTTTATATGTCTCTAGGAATGCATCCATTTCCTCCAGATTGTCAAATTTGCTTGTGTATAGTTGCTTATAATATGCTCTTATAATTGTACTTCTTTGGTATTGGTTGTGATCTCTCCTCTTTCATTCATGATTTTATTAAATTGGGTCCTTTCTCTTTTCTTTTTTATAAGTCTGGCCAGGGGTTTATCAATCTTGTTAATTCTTTCAAAGAACTAGCTCCTAGTCTCGTTGATTTGTTGTACTGTTCTTTTGGTTTCTATTTCATTTATTTCTGCTCTAATCTTTATTATTTCTCCTCCCCTTCTGGGTTTAGGCTTTATTTGCTGTTCCCAGCTCCTTTAGGTGTAGGGTTAGGTTGTGTACTTGAGACCTTTCTTGTTTCTTGAGAAAGGTTTGTATTGCTATATACTTTGCACTCAGGACCTCCTTTGCTGTGTCCCAAAGATTTTGAACAGTTGTGTTTTCATTTGTCCTTGTTTCCATGAATTTTTAAAAATTCTTCTTTAGTTTCCTGGTTGACACATTCATTCTTTAGTAGGATACTCTTTAGTCTCCATGTATTTGAGTTCTTTCCAACTTTGCTCTTGTGGTTAAGTTCCAGTTTCAAAGCATTGTCTGAAAATATGCAGGGAATGATTCCAATCTTTTGGTACTGATTGAGACTTGATTTGTGACCCAGGATGTGACCTATTCTGGAGAATTTTTCATGTGCACTAGAGAAGAGTATGTATTCTGTTGCTTTGGGATGGAATGTTCCGAATATATCTATGAAGTCCATCTTGTCCAGTGTGTCATTTAAAGCCTTTATATCCTTGCTGATCTTTTGCTTAGATGATCTGTCCATTTCAGTTAGGGGGGTATTAAAGTCCCCTACTATTATTGTATTATTGTCCATGTGTTTCTTTGATTTAGTTATTGATTGGTTTATATAATTGGCTGCTCCCATATTAGGGGCATAGATATTTATAATTGTTAGATCTTTTTTTGGACAGACCCTTTAAGTATGATACAGTGTCCTTCCTCATTTATTACTATAGTCTTTGGCTTAAAATATAATTTGTCTGATATAAGAATTGCCACTCCAGGTTTCTTTTGATGTCCATTTGCATGGTAAATGGTTTTCCACCCACTCACTTTAAATCTGGAGGTGTCTTTGGGTCTAAAATGAGTTTCTTGGAAACAGCATATCAATGAGTCTTGTTTATTTATCCATTCTGATACCCTGTGTCTTTTGATGGGGGCATTTAGCCCATTTACATTCAGGATAACTATTGAAAGATATGAATTTAGTGCCATTGTATTGCCTGCAAGGTGATTATTACCGTATATTGTCTCTGTTCCTTTCTGGTCTGTTACTTTTAGGCTCTTTCTTTGCTTAGAGGACCCTTCTCAATATTTTCTGTAGGGCTGGCTTGGTGCTTGTGAATTCTTTCAGTTTTTGTTTGTCATGGAAGATTTTTATCCTCCTTCTATTTTCAATGACAGCTTAGCTGGGTATAGTATTCTTGGTCGCATATTTTTCTTGTTTAGTGCTCTGAATATATCATGCCAGTCCTTTCTGGCCTGCCAGGTCTTTGTGGATAGGTCTGCTTACAATCTAATATTTCTGCCATTGCATGTTATAGGCCTCTTCTCCTGAGCTATTTTCATGATTTTCTCCTTGTCACTGAGACTTGTAAGTTTTACTATTAGATGATGAGGTGTGAACCTATTTTTGTTGATTTTGAGGGGGCTATCTGTGCCTCCTGGATTTTGATGCTTGTTCCCTTCACCAAATCAGGGAAATTCTCCTCTGTAATTTGCTCCAATATACCTTATGCCCCCTTCTCTCTTTCTTTTTCTTCTGGGATCCTAATTATTCTAATATTGTTTTGTCTTATAGTATCTCTTATCTCTCAAATTCTCCACTTGTGGTCCAATAGTTATTTGTCTCTTTTTTTTCTCAGCTTCTTTATTTTCCATCATTTGATCTTCTATGTCAGTAACTCTCTCTTCTGCCTCATTTATCCTAGCAGTAAGAGCCTCCATTTTTTAATTGCACCTCATTAATAGCTTTTTTTAAATTTCAACTTGGTTAGATTTTAGTTCTTTTATATCTACATAAAGGGATTTTATTGTCTCCAGAAAGGGATTCTCTAGCATCTTTCATGTTTTTTTTCGAGCCCAGCTAGCATCTTGATAATCATCATTGTGAACTCTAGTTCTGACATATTACTAATGTCCCTATTGATTAGGATCATAGCTATTGGTACTGCCTCTTGTTCCTTTTTTTTTTTTTGAGGTGAGTTTTCCCACTTTTTCATTTTATCCAGATAAGAATAGAGGAATGAAAGAATAAAAAAAAATTAGGAGGGTAGCGATGACCCCAGAAAAATATACACTAACCAAATCAGAAGAGACCTGAAACCAGGTGGAGAAGAAAGGAGAAATAAAATCTATAGCTATCTCTCTATCTATCTCTGATTAGACTGTTGAATAGAACAGAGCCACACACTTGATTTTGGATGTATTTTGGTCTCTTAGAAGGAACTGCCTCCCAAATTTTAAAGAAAGAAAAACTTGTACAAAAATAAGGGTATACATGATGAAGGGATGGAATAAGACTGTAAAGATGAAAATTTAAAAAAGATTCTAAAAAAGGAGTTGATAAAATAAGAAGTTGGTTGAAAAAAGAAAAAAGGGGCGAAGAATGTGATGAGGCTGAGACTAGAACAAAGTCATGCTCTAGATTTAGGGTGTATTTTGATCTATTAGAAGAAACTGTATCCCAACATTTTAAAGAAAGAAATACCTATATGTATACAAAAAATAAGCTTAAATATAATGGATAGAATATGACTATAAAAACAAAAATTAAAAAAGATTTTTTAAAAAAGGTATTGATGAGATAAAATAGTTAAAAAATGTTAAAATAGGAAAGAGAAAAGATTTAAAAATACAATAAGAAAAATTACAATTAAAAATTTAACTTTGGGGGTGCCTGGGGGGCTCAGTCATTAAAGCATCTGCCTTTGGTTTGGGTCATGATCCTGGAGTCCCAGGATCGAGCCCCACATGGGCTCCGTGCTCTGCGGGAAGCCTGCTTCTCCCTCCCTCACTCCTCCTGCTTGTGTTCCCTCTCTAGATGTGCTTCTCCTGGTCAAATAAATAAATAAATAAATAAAGTCTTTAAAAAATTACTTTGAAAGACTAAAGAATCATGGGAGAAAAGCCATGAATTCTACATGGTTCATTCCCCTCAAGTTCTACAGTTCTCAATGATTGGTGAACTTGGTCTTGGCTGGGTGTTCTCACTGATCTTTTGGGGGAGGGGCCTATTGTATTGATTTTCCAATGTCTTTGCCCAAGGTAGAACTTCCCCGCCCTTGCCAGGGGCCAGGCTAAGCAATCTGCTCAGGTTCCTGCTCTCAGGACCTTTTATTCCCTGAACATTTTCCGTACAGTGCTGGAGACCAGGAATAAAGACTGTGGCCTCTCAGTCTCCAGCCCAGAGGAGCCAAGCTTGGGGCCGCCTCTTCAGTGCGCCCCCAGAGAAAAGCAGTCAATCATGTCTGTTTCCCTGGTCCCCAGCTGCACTCTGTGCTCACCCCGCCTGTGACTGAGCATTTCTATCTCTGGCTCGTAGCCCCGTTGGGAGTCTCCAAACCCAGCAGATTCCTGCAGAGTGCTCCCATGATGCTCCTACCAGTAGAGGAAGTAGGGGATTCTCCCTAGATCTGTCACTTCTGGGGTCCCTGCTCAAAGATCAGTGGCCTGACTGCGCCTCAGGTCACAGTTTAAGGTAAGCCTGAGCTGAGATCCCACTCCCAGGCTCCCTTTCTGCAGCCAGCTTCACCACTCCAATATCTGGGAACTCTGCCATGCTCAGGCAACCCTGGTCCTTCTGTGACCCTGCAGGTCCTGAGACCACACTGTCCCTGCAATTGGACCCCTCTTAGCCTGTGGGGCCACATCCCTCAGGGGAGCAGACTTCTAAAGTTTCTGATTTTGTGCTCTGCGGTTCTACTGCTGGCCGGGAGCTGGTCCCTCCCACCATGGTCTGTCCTCCCAAATTTTGCCTCCAATTCACTTCTCCGCGTGTTTTACCTTCCAGAAAGTGGTCACTGTTCTGTTCCTAGAATTGCTGCTATTCTTTTCTTCGATCTCCTGTTGAGTCTCTAGGTGTTCTGACTGGTTTGTTAACCATCTAGCTGAACTCCTGGGGCCTGATGGTATCTAGGACTCCTCCTCCTCCACCATCTCCTCCTCCTCTGCCCCTCCAGAAGTGCTTCTTCACAGTTCACTGGTACAGCATGAGGCTCATACTAAAAGGGAGGATACTGTGGACAGATACAATTTGAAATAAATGCCCAGATATTTAGGCTAAGAATTAGGAGGAATAAGTACAGTCCTCATACAGTTTCCATGAGTTCTATACCTATGTATAGTTATAAAAATATAGAACACACTGCCTTTTCTTAAAACCCAAAATAAAAAAGGAAATAAATCTATGGTAGACATTATCTGCAGTAGATATTTGGCTGATGGAAGCTTCTATAGCCACTTTAGAGGAAGAAGAAATGTGGTGAATTCTGTGCTGACTCTTAAAGCCTCTTTCCAACTGAAATGTATTTTTGCTCATAATTCATTGGCCAGAGCAAATCACACGGCCATACTTGCTTCAAAGGGCACAGGGTACAGCAGTCCCACAATCTGCCAGGAAAGAGGAGAGACTGAGCATTCGTGAAGAGTCTTAACATTAACCTTAACAACATATGACATGTTTTAAGAAAAAGAAAATGTTCTTAAAAGCAAGAAAAAAGTTAATGAAAGAGGGAAACCTTAATAATATGCTTTTATTATATCAAGATTCAATAGAAAAAGACAGAGTAAATTTAAGGTTGATTGGGATAGATTTAAAAGTGTATTTGAAGATGATATGTTCAATTTTCTGTCTTGTTGTTTGTCATTAATCTTGATGATAATTTGCAGTTGTGTCAGGCTTAACAGCAAATAGTTTTGGAAGTTCGTTCATTTATAAATTTATATTATATTTTAATTGAGTTACTAGAATTTCTATTGTTATGGAGAAATCCATGCAAAGTGAATTTTTTCAGTTGGGATTCCCATTTATTAACAAATACAGAAAACCATGCTTTGAGCAATTGAAGGCAGACCTACTGCAGCTAAATGGAAGATTATAGATGTAACTGTTCACTTTCTCCACGTGGCTCACAATCTAGACTTGGGGAGTCAATTTTACTATCTTGCTGTAACAAAATGCTAAAATGGTGTAAGAACTAGTAACAAAAACCAAGTATAAAATGGTCACGTGATAGGGCAGTAATACTTCTCAATGAAAATGAATAGTGGGCATCGGATTTTAAATAACTAAAACAGAATTAAGAATTATTATAATTCTTAATATAGTACATGTTATAATTATATGATACTTATCATTTGCATATAATTATTACATGATTTTTTACATGCATATGTTTTACATTATCTATTACATAGTGGAGCCAGCTTGCCTTGGCTCATGGAAGCTGATTGCAAGCATCTCTTTCATGTTGGGAGCTTGAAATCAATCCTTGTGAGAATATTTATACCACAGAAATTGGCTTGCTAGAAATCAAGCCAATTTTCACAGAGCTGGTTATCAAATATTTACCAGAACATCCCTGACTGTAAGTGACCCTAGAATAATGCATATTGGATATTTGTTTTATCTTCTTTGGAAAACTTGCCCATTATGAAATTAGATTATTTGTCTTTTTAATGTTGGATACTAGATCCTTTCCAGATATAGTATCCTATATCTTTTTATATTTTAGATATTAGATCCTCATCAGATATATGATTTGCTAATATTTGCTCCCATTCTGTGAATTGTCCTTTTACTCTGATGATGGTGTAATTTTGCAGTGCAAAATTTTTAATTTTGATGAAGGTCAGTTTATCTATTTTTTCTTTCGTTACTTGTGTTTATGTGTCATATCTAAGAAATCACTGCCCAACTCAAGGTCATAAGATTTATTCCTTTTTTTCTTCAAGAGTTTTATAGCTTTGATCCATTTTGAGTTTTACATATGGTGTGAAATAGGGATTCAAATTTGTTCTTTGGCTTGTTGACATAGAGTTGTTACTAATCAATTATTGAAAGACTATCCTTTCCCTTTTATTTTTTTTTAAGATTTTATTTGTTTATTTGACAGAGAAAGCACAAGAAGGAGGAGAAGGGGAGGGAGAGGCAGGCTTCCCGTCGAGCACAGAGCCCGATCTGGGGCTTGATCCCAGGACCCTGGGATTATGACCTGAACCAAAGGCAGACACTTAATGACTGAGCCACCCAGGAGCCCCATATCCTTTCCCTTTTGAATTGTCTTGTCACTCTTGTTGAAAATCAACTGATCATGGATGTCTGGGTTTACTTCTACACCATCAGTTTTATTGCATTGATTTATGTGTACATATTTATGCCAGTACTTGCTGTCCATTTCTGAAAAAAAGGAAGTTGGTATTTTAACAATATTTGCACTTAATTTGTAGATAAATTTGGGGAATATTTTCATTTGTTTTATTTGTTTCAGGGGTACAGGTCTGTGATTCATCAGTCTTATACAATTCACAGCACTCACCATAGCACATACCTTCCCCAATGTCCATTACCCAGCCACCCCATCCCTTCCACCCACCTCTACTTTAGCAACCCTCAGTTTGTTTCCTGAAATTAAGGTTTGCTTCTCTTATGGTTTTTGTCCCTCTCTGGTTTCTTCTTTTTTCATTTTGTCTTCCCTTCCCCTATGATCCTCTGTCTTGTTTCTCAAATTACTCATATCAGTGAGATCATATGATAATTGTCTTTCTCTGATTGATTTGTTTCACTTAGCATAATACCCTCTAGTTCCATCCATGTCATTGCAAATGGCAAGATTTCAGTTTTTTTTTGGCCACACACGCGCGCGCGCACACACACACACACACACATCTTCTTCAACACATCTGTTGACCTGTTGATGGACATAGATTGGCAATTGTGGACATCGCTGCTATAAATTTTGGAGTGCATGTGCCCCTTCAGATCATTACATTTGTATCTTTGGGGTAAATACATAGTAGTGCAATTGCTGGGTCATAGTGTACTGCTGAGTCTTGAATAATGATCTTGTATCCTGCAGCTTTGCTGAAATCATTTATTAGTGCTGGGCGTTTTTTGTTTTTGTTTTGTTTTTGGTTTTGGTTTGGGTGTGTGTGTGTGTGTCTGTGTGTGTTTTGATTCTTTGGAATTCTCTGTGTAGAAGATTAAGTCATCTGTGAAGAGAGATAGTTTTACTTCATTTTTTCTAATCTGAATATCTTTTATTTATTTTCTTGCTAAATTGCCCTGGCTAGAATCTCTAGTGCAATCTTGAATAGAACTGGCAAGAGAAGGATCCTTGTCCTATTCCTGACCTTAAGAAGAAAACCTCAGTCTTTCACCATTAAATATGATGTTAGTCATGGGTTTTTCATAGGTGTCCTTTATCAATTTGAGGAAATTTCTTTTCCTAATTTATTGAGGATTTCTTTTTTTTATCATGAAAAGATGCTAGACCTTATCAAATGCTTTTTCTGCATCTGTTGTGATGACTGTGTTTTTTTCTCTTTTATTCTATTAATGTGCTGTATTACATTAATTGATTTTCACATGTTGAACCAACCTTGAAATCCTGGAATAAATTCTGCTTGGTCATGTTATAGAATTCTTTTTTATATGCTGTATTCAGCTTGGTTGTGTTTTGTTGAGGACTTTTGTATCTGTAGTCATAAGAGATATTGGTCTATAGTTTTTTTCGTAATGTCTTTGTCTGGTTTTGGTATCAGGATAGTACTGGCCTGGTAGAATCAGTTGAGATGTGCCCCCTCCTCTCTATATTTTGAGAAACTTTTTGAAAGATTAGTGTTAACTCTTGTTTAAATGGTTGGTAGAAATCACCAGTGAAGTCATCTGGTCCTGAGATTTCCTTTAAGGGAAGTTAAAAATTACTAACCTTTATTTTTTTTAAAAGTATTTTCTGGCTCTTCCTCTGAAGTGGCTTGAAGTAGGGTTGTTACTTCAGTGATAATAACACTCATGAGAAACAACTAATGGTCCTCACGGGGTCCCGGAAGTTGGTTTCCGATACTGTTGTCCTCTTCAAGCCTTCTTGGCTTCTCGGAACGTGGCTGGTTCCATGTAGGGGAGGGGAGAACTTAAGATAAGCCTGGGGCATCTTGTTGCCGGCAAGCGAGGACACACTTGACCTTCTGAGTGGTGGGAAAGGCACAAAAAAGCCAGCATAGAGGGCCCCCACTGGCCAAACTGTCACTACATGAGCATCAAAAATGAAAGAGCCAGTCTATTAAGACAAACTGAGCTCAAAAAGCAACGAGTATCTTATTGCATTAAAAAAGAAATAGAATGTATTTTTTTTTACAAATTAATAAGTGCTATGTAGAGGTTGATATTTTTTCCCAGATTAAAAAAAATGTAGTTCAGATTTAATTGTATGCCTATTTTCAGAGAGGGTAGACGCGTTTCCATGTCCAAAGGTTGTTCCATGTTCAAAGTCACTGTTAGCAACACACAAAAAGGATTCCAATCCTTTGACAAGGAAGCCTCATTTATTGATGGTCAGTGAGCTGGTTATTCAGCTATCCTCTCTGATTAATCCTTTTTCTTCCCTGGTCTGAATGGAGATTCTGAAAACGGACTTCTTTGCCCTCTGGTTCCCTACTGTCCTCTGTCAAGAAGGGGGCTGGAGGCAGACTGGGGGACAGGAGGAGGGGGCCAGGATGGTTGCATCTTGTTCCTTTGAGTGTTGCACAGCAATGCGTTTCATCAGGGCAAAGCAGGGCTTTCAGCAGCTGTAGCTGGTGCCAGTTTAAAGCTTTTCCCATGCCCAGTAAAAGCCTCATTGAGCCTTCTCAGAGACATAAGCACCAGATCTCAGAGATCTGTGTCCTAGACCTGTGGGACCGCTTTTGAGACAGAAAAGAAGATATGTATAACCTCACTGTGAAAAAATATCACACATATATTCCAGCTAGGTTAGAACAGATATGTGCCTAGCCAGACCATATTAAGAAAGGAATGGATACCTTATCCCATCATGACGATTAGGACACACTGACTTGGGCCAGTGACTTTACAGAAGGAAACAAGAAAAACCAAACAGAGTAATATTGTACAGGCTTTGTGATAACACTGAAAATAATATTTGACAAATAAATGCAAAAGGCTCATGGTACCTTAAAAATAAACCTTCCTGGGGCTTTGGCCACCAAAGGATTGAGTGTGAAAGTAGAACTTTTGACTCAGTCTCAGTGAAATGAAAAGAAACCATATGTCACAAGTTCCATGATGATTTAATGAGAAGCCTTAGGAGACAGTACCCTGATGGGGAAATTAGTTTGAGATTGAAGATACCGCACAGGTCATCCAACTCCTCAGAAAATTAAGGGATAAAGAAGTAGAGGATATTTACATTCTGTTTACCTTAAGTGCACAAAGCAGATAGGACAGGTGGAAAAGACTTTATTCTCATTTTATTTTTATTTAAAAATTTTTTAAATTAATTTTCTTTGGCAGGGATTCTCTGCATTTATTTATTTATTTATTTACTTACTTGCTTACTTATTTATTTTCATTATGTTAAGTTAGCCAGCATTTAGTACATCATTCATTTTTGATGTCATGCTCTCATTTACATGCACTCAGGTACCATCTGGGTGGGTTGGTATGAAGGAAGAATCCACTTCTTGTGATAGTCAGGGTTAGTTAGAAATCCTTCTCAGGCTGTTTAATTAGAAGTTCCCAAAAGGAAAACAGAAGAATAAGAACCAATAGGAAGGAAATAGAAAGCAAGTGATAAAATGGTAGACCAAATGCCAACAGAGCAATAATTACCTTACATTTAAATTGTTGAAATACACCTATCAAAAGACAGAGAATGACGGAGTGGATAAAAGAGCACAATACGCCTGGGTACTGTTGACGAGAGGCTCCCTTCAAAGTCAATGATTAGATAAGTTGAAAGAAAATGAATGGGAAAAAAATATATCATACCAACATCAAGTTGTTTTTTTTTTTTTTAAGATTTACTTATTCATTTGTTGCGCCGGGGTGGGGGGGTGGGCAGAGGGTGAGGGAGGATGAGAATCCTTAAGCAAACTTCCTGCTGAATGCCGAACCAGAGCTGGGGTTCAATCCTATGACCCTGAGGTCATGACCTGAGCTGAAATTAAGAGTAGGACACTCAGGGACGCCTGGGTAGCTCAGTTGGTTAAGTGACTGCCTTCGGCTCAGGTCATGATCCCAGAGACCCGGGATCAGGTCCCACATCGGGCTCCCTGCTCAGCAAGAAGCTTGCTTCTCCCTCTCTCACTCCCCCTGCTTGTGTTCCCTCTCTGGCTGTGTTTCTCTCTGTCAAATAAAGAGTAGGACACTCAGCTGAGTGGGCCACCCAGGCAGACCCAACATTAACTTTTTACAAAGCAGGATTGGCTATATTAATATCTGATTAAGGTAGACTTCAGAGCAAAGGAAATATCTACAGACAGACACAGTATAATGATAAACACTTCAGTCTGCCCAGAGTTGGTGATCCAAAATGTATACATACAAAACTACAGAGTCTCAAAGTACAAGAAGCAAAAATTAATACAGCTAAAAAACAAGTTCTCTCTTAATCTTCCAGGAAATTGACTCTCAAAACAAAGTTTGCAAAGACATAAAAAATTAGAAAGTGTTGCCTTATTCATTTACATGTGGAATTTGTGTAAGAAAAGGGATTTGTTAAATGAACTGTACTAATCCGATTCATCCTTATAAAAAAATCACTTCGACTTCTGAGTCAGAAAATTTCAAAACTTCTCTGTCTACTTTTCCCCCTTGTGGGCGGAAGGAGTATGACAAATAGTGGGTCTGGCCAATTTCAATCCAAGCACAATTTGAAGCCTGGATTCTGATATTTATAGAACTAGAAGGAACTTTAGTAAGACCTTAACTGTAATCATCTCTGAGCATAATAATATGATTTCAAGATCTCTACTACTATGTATATCTTAGAAATTGCTACATTCCACAGTTTTAGCTTAAAAAGTCGAAGGTAATTTTAGATTTCTTTTTAAATTTACAGACATAATACGAACCAATTGTAGTTGTTTTCAGACTTGAATAGCAATCAGGATGGATGCAAAATTCCAGTCATAAGTTTCTTTATACATCATCCTACTGCCTCTTAGCATTTGTTGCTTAAAGAAAAAAATGTGCGTCCTGCTCATTTTAATTCTTTTGAAGGAATCAAGATTTTTTTTTTCTGTTTATTAGTAGGAATCTTTTAAAAATTAATTAATTAATTATTTTTCCAAGTTATTTGAATTCCAGTTAGTTAACATACAGTGTAATAGTTTCAGTTGTGGAATTTTGTGATTCATCACTTACATACATCACCGAGTGCTCATCACAACAAGTACGCTCCTTAATACCCATCACCCACTCACCCCATCCCCTACCAGCTCCCCTCCATCAATCCTCAGTTTGTTCCCTGTAGTTAAGAGTCTATTTTCTGGTTGTCCCCCCCCTCCTCTGTGTTCATATGTTTTGTTTCTTAAATTCCACATGTGACTGAAATCATACAGTATTTGTCTTTCCCTGGCTTACTTCATTTAGCATAATCTGCTCTGGTTCCATCCACATTGCTGCAAATGGCAAGGATTTCATTTTTATGTCTGAATAATATTCCATCATATCTATCTGTCTATCTATCTATCTATCTATCTATCTATCTATCTATCTATATCTCACCTCTTTATCTATTCATCAGTCTATCAGTCGGTGGACATTTGGGCGCTTTCTATAATTTGACTGTTGTCGATAATGCTGGTATAAACATTGGGATGCATGTATTCCTTCAAATCAGTATTTTTGTATTCTTTGGGTAAATACCTAGTAGTGGAATTGCTGGACTGTAGGGTAGTTGTATTTTTAACTTATTGAGGTAATTCCATGCTGATTTTCAGAGTGGCTGCACCAGTTTGCAAAGAATATTTTTATTCAAACTAAAAAAATTTCACCTGCTGATAAATTACTGAACACTACACCTATATATTGGCTAATTGATTTTAAATAAACAATTTTTTTTTCACCTGGGAACTTTCTTGGTCTCACTTCATGAATTTTGTCTAGCTCCTATTGGGTTATCAATCTCCAATTACAGATTTCTCTTCAGCTCTAGAAAGGGGTTTTATTTTTAAAATTGAGGTATAATTGACATACAACATTATATGAGTTTCAGGTGATCAACATGATAATTCAATATTTATATTATTGCAAAATTATCACCACAGTAAGTCTGGGTAACACCTGTCACCAATGTAGTTACAGAATTTTGTGTGTGTGTGATGAGAACTTTTCAGATATCTTCTCTTAGCGACTTCTAAATATGCAATATGGTTTTTTTCAGTTGCTGAAAGTATTTTCTTAATTATACATTTTTATCCTCATTTATGATCCATTGTTCTATGTTATACTTCAAGAACATCTCTTATTTGTAGATTATTTGTTGGATCTGGGACATTCCCTCTAAGGCATTTCTGAGCTCTTCAAAATGTCGATATTCATTTTACATCTGGGAGTATTTCTGAAGCAAATAGTTTCTGTTATTGATTTTTCACATCATCAAATCTGCCTTGTATTGCTTCTGGTATGGGAACTGCTGAATTTTTCCTCCTTTCATCACTGTCCTGTCCTAGATCATCCCGTTTCTAAGTCTATTCTTTTTAATGGCAGCCATGTCCTCTCATCATTTGGGGGTTTCCTACACCCCCGTGAGTTCCGAGGCCAGGTCTGTGACAGGAGGCCGAGGCCAAGTGCAAGGTGTGGGCCTTCCTGGCGAAGAGAAGGTGGGCCTCAAGTCAGAAAGAGCCAAGGGAAGCAGGGTGTGGGTGAATAGGGACAGGATATAGGAAAAACATGTATGTTGGGTACAAGTACTGAGCACTTTCCTCAAGGGCCCTGATTTCATCCTCACAATAACCTTAGAAGTGAGACACTATTGTCCCAAGCCATCCCTCCATGTGCCTGGCACTCTTACCCACACTGAACTGGATGGGAATGGAGAGCTGGCCTCAGGAGGGCAAGGTGGCCCTCTAGTCCCCTGACAATAGTGGCACCTTACTTTTGCTCACATGAAAGTATTCTTTTCACTAAAATTTTGTGAGGTCGGCTGAAAATGTAATTGTCATTATCCCCAGAAAACAGGAAACTGGGATTCAGAGAAGGCTGACACTCAATCCCCGTCTCTGGATTCCTGCGCTGTCCCTGACGTCTGGAGCCGAGACAACCGGTGACGAAAACAGAGCCTCAGCCTCAGCACCTCCCAGGAATGACTTCATATCCTGTTATGCAACTTTCTGGAGCCTTTAGGTTACAGTGTCCCAGACACACCAGTGGCGGTTGGGGCTGGCGCACATGAACGATGAGGAACGCCAGGCTCCGGGAGCTGCTCTGGGTGCTGTTCATCTCAGGTAAGGTGAGGAAGAGGCATGAGCAGCTGAGGCCTCTGCCTAGAACCTTGGGGGTCCCATCATGAGAAGAGCCTCCCTTCTCTTTGGAAGACCCAAGGGATGTGGCCACCCAGCATAGAGCCAACCAGTAGACTTGTCAGACTGCGTTTCTCCACCAAAACTTAACAGAATTGGGAGAATATATAGGGCCTTGAGAACAGAAATAAAAGCAGTGAATTAGGGAAACAGGGTATCTGTGCATTTTGATGTTGGCAAAGATAGACACAACTCTGGGTGGGACAATGCTAGAGTAAATCTAAACTTGACTGGACCTGAAATAATTTTGCTTGAGTTTGAAGTTTTGTTTTCTTATGTTCCCTCATGGTGCTTTTGACATGACCATCTATTAACCCCCAAAGACATAATTCATTCAACAGTATTTCCCAGGGACCTACTATGGGCCAGGAAATCTGCTACTGTTGAGGAATAGAAGAACAGAAGTGAGCAGAAGTGAGCAGAAGGGGCTTGGTGCCCAGTGTCCTGGGGGCTGTGACTGCGGGCCAGAGTTGTCCGCTGGTGTTGGAGAGTGTTGTTGCCCTCCCGGGCTTGGCAGGTCTGTCCCATCACCACAGCCTCACTTCTCTTGTGCAGTTCACACTTGGACGAAAGATGGAAGCATCTGGGGCTTTGGTTGTTCCTCCTCCTAATCCTCATGAATAAATTTGGAATATGACAAGTGAAAAGAAGGATTTGCCTTGGAAAGGCACAAAGATTACAGAGAAAGGGGACTTTCCCGGAATGTACTACTTTAAACAATGTCATAGACACATGCCTTGCAGAGGCTGCATGCACATAATACTTTGAGTCTGCTTGGAGCTGGGGTGATAGCCCAGATGGATGGATGGGAGCTTGCTTTTCATTCACTTGTGTTGTGTTCATGTTTCTCCAAAGCAGAACTGGGAGAAGATGGAGGGTTGATGCTTGTGCACTTGTGTGTGAGAAAGCCAGTGGTGTATATTTCATCGTGTCCCGTGGTGGTGGGTTTGGGGTAACCTAAAAACTCCCTCTAGCTCCTGTATTCTAAGGAACAGAATCATTATGTACTTATTCAGGTGTGGACTGGGCCTGCTTTCATCCCAACCAGACAACGTAGCTCCAGGATTTAGAGCTGAGTTTGGGGTCAGACTAGCCAGGCCTGAATCCTGACTCTACCACTTTCTATTGTGGAATTCCAGACAAATCACTTAATAACTTCTGGGTTATTAGATAAACTTTCTGTGCCTCAGTTTCCTGATCTCTGAAATAGGAATAATGGCAGTATCCTTCTTAGAAGTTATGGAGCTTAAATGATAAATTTAGGAAGATTACATGAGCTAGTACTTTTAAACACTTAGCAATAAAAGGTATTTAGAATTCCTTTCTTGCAGTGGTGCAAGAAATGATGCACACATAACACATTGACGCTGAGTTCTTTCTGTCTCCTTTCACAAGAGATAGGCAAGTTTGTGCACAATCTCAGACCCCTCCTGTGAGTCCCATTCTCTTCGTCTACTTGGACTGCCGTCACAAAATACCACACACTGGGAGGCTTATAAGGAATAGGGTACTCATTTCTCACAGTTCTGGAGGCTAGAAGTTCAAGGTCATGCTGCCAGTTTGGTCGTGTTTTGGTGAAGGCCCTCTTCCAGGTTGTGGACTATGGAGTTCTCACTATGTCCTCCCAGGGTGGGGGCGGGTAGGGAGCTCTCTGGATCCCCTTTTATAAGGGCACTAATCCCCCCTTCGTGGGATCAGTCATCACCTAATCATCTCCCAAAGGCTTTGCCTCCTAACACCATCACCTTG
Source organism: Spilogale gracilis (assembly GCA_004023965.1). NCBI lineage: Eukaryota > Metazoa > Chordata > Mammalia > Carnivora > Mephitidae > Spilogale > Spilogale gracilis. The sequence goes on along the minus strand of PITA01002674.1, from coordinate 21,217 downwards.
GGGGTTTGGATTTCAACATATGGATTTTACGGGAGACACAAACACATTCAAATCCTGGCATCTACCTTGCCCAGGGATTGGCAAATAATTTATCTATAATCCTTACATTAATGTTACAGAGGGTAGAGAGAGGAGGTATGTATCTTCCGCAGAGCCCAGCACAATGACTGGCACCCAGTGGGCTCTCAGCCACCGATTGATGAATGAGTGAGCCAAACTGGGCTTAAGACAGCCCCCAGTCTTGGCTTGCCATTTCTTAGAGGGGGATTCTTGAACAGAATTTAGAGGATTTCCCAAGAAGCTTGTTTTCCAGGTTTCCTTAGAAACTTCAGTCTGGTCCCAGAAGAACAGGCCTAGTTTCCTTTACAAAATCCTCAGGAGTCCAAAGACGGGCTGTGAAGAGAGAGCAGGGACCCCATGGAAGGGGTAGCTGTAGTGGTAGCCTGACCCACAGTTTGACCCAACATTACTGTCCAGCCCATTATTTGGTGTTCCATGGAGGAAAGTTACTCAGATTTGAGTGCATAAACTGTAGACACTGTGGATAAGTTAAAGAGACCTGTTGTGTCCATCCAAAAATGAGGTCTAGATCTTACTTCCACTCAACTTAGCCCTCCCATTGACAAAGCGCCCTTGGAACAGACCAGAAATGATCTCTTTCCCAGACTTAGAAGTTCCCCTAGCTGTTTGGAGGAATGACTGTCTGCTACTGTCATGTTTTCACATCCACTCATCACCCTGTATGTCCTTGTCCATAACCCTCTCTTCCATCATGCCCCTGTCACTCATGGTCTTGGCACATGTTCTGCCTCAACTCTGGTGATTTTTTTCCTCTCAAGAGCAGTCATTTATGAAAGTTTGCACAAAGCATATGTGGTCTAGCTCTTGGAATAAAAGAAATATCACTCACAGTAAAAAGATCTGGGATCTGGTGCTGGCTGGCAGGGAAGGTTGCATTTTCTCTGAAAGCCTCGAGGATCTCATCTGAAAAATGAGTGGTTGAACAAGAAAAAGAGGTCGTTTCTTTCTTTTCTTCTGAAGAGAAGAAAACTATTCCTCACAGAGTCTAACTCTGATTCCCTGCTTACAGAACTACAAGCAGCTACTGAACCAAATGAAGAAAAGTATGTCTTATCTGCGGGAGACACCCTGAATGTACAGTGTCCCTTCTCCATCCAGAAGTATTTCTACAGCCAGAAAGCTTGGCAGAGGCTGATGGACAATGGGGAGCCCCGGACACTGATTTCCACAGAGAGTGTTTCAGGGAATCCTAGTCAAGTCCGGAAGGGCAGGTACTTCCTCGAAGATATCCCCAGTGAGGCCATACTGAACGTCCAAATGACTGATCTTCAGGTGGAGGATTCAGGACTGTATCGGTGTGTGATCTACGACCCCCAAAAGGACCCTGACATCCTGTCCCCCCTTGTCCGCCTGGTTGTGACCAAGGGTGAGTGACCTGGAGGGGGCTAAGAGGATGGGGAAAGCCAAGTCAGAGAGGGGATGGGTGGAGGTGGTAGCATGAGCAGGGCTGTGGCTCAGGATTTCTAGCAGCCTGGCCTCTCCCAGAAGTTTCTCGTCTCTCATTTGAGGTTCTTGAGAGGCATTTGGTCTAAAAGTAAGAAGCTACTGCTTAGAGCAGCAGAGCTTAATTTGGGGTGCTATTGTAGGAAGTGGGGTACTTCCTACAGTACAAAGGATGGGTGGTAGACTTGAATAATTTAGCCTCATTCCTTAGGTCTCCATATAGAAGTCATTTCTTTGGGAAGACTCTGTGATCCATGCCTGGGGAATCCTAAACCTAAGGCAGACAAGGCTCCCAGGCAATATATTAACATATTAATAAAAGAACATTTGAAAAGCAATATACTACAGGTTCAGGTGAGGGCAAGGCAGAGAATGGTACAAGGTAATCAGGGAATTATTCTTAAAGAAGGTGGAGGCATATGGATTGGTGAAAAATAGCAGGGAATGCATTTCTAGTGACAGGAATCACTTGAAAATTCCATTTCCCCATCTCTTTCCTTACCCTCTCTCTGTCCTTACCTGTCTTTCTCCCTCCTTCCTTCTCTCTCTCTCTCTCTCTCTCTCTCTCTCTCTCTCTCTCTCTTCCTCTCTCTGCCTTCCTTCCTTCTTTCTTTTTTCCTGTCTCTGACCCAGGCTGACCTCACACTAATTTTTTAATCTTAGCAAAAGAAAAATTTGCTTCATGAATGACTATGTCCATTTCCCTCTTCAGTTTCATTTCCCCTGCTACCTATCCATCCATCCATCCATCCATCCATCCATCCATCATCTTTCCTTCCTTCCATCTAACCATCCTTCCTTCCTGCCTCTGTGCCTTCCCTACCTTCCTTCTATTCATCCTTCCATCCATCTCTCCACCCACCCACTTCCCAACAATTCATCCATCAACTTATCCATCCATTTATCCAATATGCTTTCTTGCAGGGCCTTTCGACATCACTGTCCCAGACAAGAATCCTACGCAGAACTTGCCTCAGATTCCCACCCTTTCTCTCACCACCACCAAAGCCCAGAGCACACTCTTTATCAGTCCCATGACTGTGACCCAGCTCCTACCTAAATCAACTGCTGACATCTCCTCTCCTGGCTTTGGAGTCAACATCACAAATGTGACAGATGTTTCCAGCTATGGTTTCAGGTCTCTGGGCCTCCTGGTTTGATTCCAAGTCCATCTGCTTAAGATGTGGGGAATGATGGATAGGGGAGTGGGGAGGGCAGGGACAGACTTGAGTCAACTAAGTCTGGTGAAACTTCCCTGGGGAGGAAGGGGGTGGTGCTTGGGGGAGGAGGATGAGGTTGGTGGGGCTGCCCGTCTCCCTGGTTCACACTGTTTCCTTGCTTACTAGAGGAGTAAGGAGAGGGAAAGCGTGTCTTTGCTGAATTCCACTGGGTCTCAGCCAACCCCACCAGCTTAATGGCATAGTGGATTGAGGGCACCTGGATTCTAATGCTAGCCACATTGGCTGGCTGTGTGACTTTGGGTGAATCATGAATGCTCTGTGGCTTGTTTCCTTATCTGCAGAGAGGCTAGAAAATGCAGGACTGGAAGTGATAATCTAGCCCAACTGCTCTCAGCGGCTGCTGTGTGTTAAGATTACCTGGGGTGTTTGCGTTTGCTTTGGTTTCTGTTTAATACTGATGCATGTGCCTTCCTGTAGACCAGGAGATCAGGATTTCTGGAGATGAGGCTGGTCTCAGCATTTTTGGTGAGATCTTCAGGGGATTTCTTAATGTGCAGGCAGGCTAAGAACCATTAACTTTGCATGCATAGACCTCTTTACAATTTATTATTAAATGTTGATTTATCTCCGAATGTGTTTGAATTAACAGAGAAATATGCATCCATATTGCCACTAATCTAACATGTCTGATCTCCACATTCTCTTTCGAGTCTTTATTCATGTTCATACATATTTAATATAGAGTAATTCTAATTACAAACATCGCCATTATTTTTCTATGCTGAAACTTTTCTTTGATGTTGCTATCTAGACTTCATGATTATAATTTCAACAAATGCATCCTTTTCTCTCAATGAAAAAGCCATGACTTACATCTTAACTTACCTGTCTTTAGACACTGAGATTGTTTTAATTTTTTATATTATTGGTAACTTGGAGATGAACATTTTTGCAGATATATTTTTTCTTTTAAATTATTTATTCAAAAGAAATTCCCTTAAGAGAATGTGAACATTTATATTGCTCTGTATACATATTGGAAACTGGTCTTCAAAGGTTGGAAACAATTTGTGTTGTGATCCATAATGTGGAAGAGAAGCAGTGGTCACTGCAGGAATTCTTTGCCTACAAGGATTTAATATTTGGAAAATATTCCTGCAAAGTTGGACATGAACTATCACATGCTTTCATTTCTCTATGCTGTGGACTAGGAGTTCCAGGAGGGTAAAGGCAGAGCTTCCCCACCCAACCCCAATAGTTTCACTGACCTCAGTGCCTGGTACATAGTAGGTGCTTATTAAATCTTTGTGGACTAAATACATGATCTAGCGAGAATTAACATTTTTCTTTTCAAGTTACGTTGGTTTTCCAGCATGTATATTGAGAGCACCCACTTTGGCCCACATTGCTACCAGAGGCTGCTCCTGGTCTATTAACTTTATTTATTAACTAATCTCAACTATTCTATCAGTCAGAGTCCAGCCAGGGAAGCAGAAGCCACCAAGCTATTTGAAAAAGAAATGTTTTGTACAGGGAGTTATTTGCCTCAGTAATGGAAGAAGTGTTTCCAATCTGGGGAGGGATGGGATGGGAGAACACCTCAGAGGAAGCTACCATCTCCCTGTCTTAGGGCAGATTCCCCAGAAGCAGGCAGTGGGAAAAGTCTTATACAAATGATCCCAAGTAAATCCATCCAGGAAGTGAGACCAGGAGAGAAGGAAGCTTAGCAAAGGTATTATCACCAGTCTTGCAACTGGGATCTTTGGGGCTCTGTCCTGCAGGGGGTTTCTGGAGGACCCATGGACTTGTCTACATCAGAGGCTGGGGAGCTGGAGTACTTATACTCCCTACTTTCCAGTCCTCTGTTAGGGGTGGCCCAGGGGCACATGAATTCCCAGGCACCGGGTTGGGGGTGGTGGTCTGGCAACCTGTGTGCAGCCTCAGAGAGGGATGCCTGCTGATCCTCAAGAGTAGACACTGTCCAGGAGCTCCGTGCATGAAAATGTGAAAGGGCTGGCAGGACAGGGGAGACTTGAAAGTCAAGTTAGCCCAGCAGAGCTGGGACCTTGGGTCCATGGGCTGAACCCACGCCCTGGAGGGCACTACTATAACCAGGAGCGGCTAGGAGCTGTCAGGGGCTGAACTTGACCAGCCGGGGACATGACATAATTCCAAGTGATGGAGGAGAGGGAGGACAAGAGGACAGGGAGGAAGGCACCTCAGGCCCAAGGAGGAGGTGGGGGTGGGGGGCGCTTCAGCGTAAAAGGGGCCACTGACGCTTTCTATCGCCATTCTGTCCTTTCTCTCTCTGCAGCTCGCACATTTGCTTTTAAGTTTTGTATGGGGAAATGTGTGGATTTTTAAATATTGCTTTGCTTTGTTCTTTTTTTAACAGTTTATTTTATTGTATTTTTTCAGTATTCCAAGATTCATTGTATATGCCCCACACCCAGTGCTCCATACAATACCTGCCCTCAATACCCACCACCAGCCCTACCCGTCCCCCCACACCCCTCCCCTCCAAGACCCCCAGTTTGCCTCTCAGAGTCCACAGTCTCTCATGCTTCCTTTCCCTCTCTGCTTTATTCTTTAACATACTTGATTCTATTTCATGGAGATGTCTCTAGTTTTCCTTTTTTTCTTTTTTTTCCATTTCATTTAAATCTTTAGTCCATCTTAGGAGGGGCATGTATTTTGTTAAATGGTATAAATTGTACAAAAGATGGCTTTTTCTTCATATGAAGATCCAGATACCACAGGCTTATTTACTAAACAATCTTTGCCTACCTCCTGGGCTTCTGGGTTTCCTTAGATGTTAAATTCATACATGACATTAAGTCAATATCTGGGTTTCTCTCTGTTTCACTGCTGTCTATTTCTCTTTCTGCCCTGTCTTATCATGCAGATTGATTGTGCTGTAACCTGTTTCCTTATCACTGAGTCTAAACAGGTCGGACTTCCTTGCTCATGTGCACCTCTTTCTTACGGTATCCACTGATGCTTTCTCAGGACTTTAAAAATCATTATGCTAAAATATGCAGAAATTCATGATGGGATTTGGGCAAGGATTGGATTCCTCTGTTTATAGATGGGGAAACAGAAGCGCAGCGGTGAGGTGGCCCTCCCAGGAAGTAGGCCGTGCTGAGGGGACTAGAAACCAGGGGCTTCCTTGCTGGCCCTTGTCTCTCTGCTGCATCCCCGTGAGGAAGAGGAGCCCAGGCAGCCCACCTTTTCCCTTTGGTGCCTCTTCTGCCTATGGGCTCTATGCTCTTTACCAAATACATTTCCAGTCAGTAGTTTTAGGCAATGGAACACACACACGGCCGGTCAGTATGGGCACAGGTGCTAGAAGTGCCTAAGCAGATAAGAGAAGGGACATGAAGGACTTCTGTAAATACTCAAGTATGAGGTGAACCAGTGCTAACAGCAGCTGACATCTCTTCTTTCCCCCAGGGTTTCTGTGATGAGCATCATCATTCTTGGACTGTGTGGACTCCTGAGCAAGAGCTTGGTCTTCACTGTCCTGATTGCCATCACACAGAGGTCCTTTGGACCCTAGCCAGTGAAGCCATGAGAATGACCTCCGACCTCCAGCCACATCCTTCTGGCAGTTGTTCCGAAGGAGGGATGTAAGGGAGAAGGGAAGGAGGGGCAATGACGTGAGTTGAATCTGTACCACAGATTATTTCTAAGGCTCATGTCCCACCTTCTCAGCCTGCCAGCTCCTCTCACTACACCAATAGCCTTGGGGGTGTGTTTTGCCCCCTCAGAAGAGAAGATACATCTGCAAACATGCCCATCCCACCAGTGGCTCGGGATTTGCCTTAAATAAAGACAGAGTCCAATGCTCTTTACTGTTGCTGTCTTGTGGAGGTTGTGAGGCACAGAGGGCACCACCACGAATTCTGCCCTTGTTCTTCACCATAACATTTTGGCCTGACCTGGATAGAACTCTCACTACAGAAGCATCTTGTTCTCCTTGCTCCTGGACCTTCCTTTCCTCTAGGATCAGATGCTTGGGTTTCTCTCTTCATCTGTGGCCCTCTCCTACATTCCCAGAGAAGGGGATTGAAAACCACAGAGTGAGGGGAAGACAAGACACCAGGTGAGAATACCATATTTGGGAAAGAGAAACCAAGTTAACCAAAAAGTTATTTAGTAGAAAAACACTGGATGAGATGGGATCCAAAGCTCAGGACAGATAGAGAATCTCATTTGTCAATCATGTGCATTATCAGGGGTACATTTTACCACTGGATCCTAAGAACATACCCATGAAGGCCAAGTATGTGTCTAGAAACATACCTCAACATAATGAAGACCTTATATAAAAACCCCGGAGCTAACCTTATACTCAGTGGGGGGAAACTGAGAATTTGTCCTCTAAGGTCAGGAACAAGACAAGGATGTCCACTCTCCCCACTTTTACTCAACTTAGTCCTGGAAGTCCTAGCTGCAGAGATCAGACCAAAAAAAAAAAAAAAGGAAATAAAAGACATCCAAGTAAGAAAGAAGTAAAATTTTACTATGTGTGGATGACATGATATTCTATATAGAAAACCCTAAACAAATCATACATTTTGTGTTAATTAAAATAACACTCTAGAGATTCTACCAAAGAACTCCTGGAACTGATAGATGAATTCAGTAAGGTCCCAGGACACAAAATCAATGTACAGAAATCCATTGCCTTCCTATACACTAATAATGAAGCAGTAAAAGGAGAAATTAAGACAAAAATCCCATTTACAATTACACCAAAAATAATAAGATACCTAGGAATAAACTTAACCAAATGGGTGAAAAACCTATACTCTAAAAACTATAAAACACTAGTGAAGGAAATTGCAGATGACACAAAGAAATGGAAAGACATTCCATGCTCATAGATTGGGAGAAAAAATATTATTAAAATTTTAATACTACCCAAAGCAATCTAAAGATTTAATGTAATCTCTATTGAGATACCAATAGCATTTTTTCACAGAACTAGGACAAGCAATCCTAAAATTTGTATGGAACCACAAAAGACCCTGAGTAGCCAAAGCAGTCTTGAAAGAGAAAAACAAAACTGGACATATCATAATTTGGGACTTCAAGTTATATTACAAAGATGTAGTAATCAAAGCAATATGGTATTGGCACAGAAATAGACACATACATCAGTGGAGAAAAACAGAAAGTCCAGAAATAAGCCTATTCTTTGACAAAGGAGGCAAGAATATGCAATGGGAAAAAGACAGTCCCTTCAACAAATGGTGTTGGGAAACTGGACAATAACACACCAAAAAATGAAACTAGACTACTTTCTTATACTATACACACAAATAAATTCAAAATTAAGGACCTAAATGTGAGACCTGAAACCATAAAAATCCTGGAAGAAAGCACAGGCAGTAATCTCCCTGACATTGTCCATACCAACATCTTTCTAGATATGTCTCTAGAGGAAAGAGAAAAGCAAAAATGCACCATTGGGGCTATCAATATAAAAATCTGCATAGTAAAGGAAACAACCAAAAAAACTAAAAGGCAATCTACTGAATGCTATATTTGCAAATGACATATCTGATAAAGGATTAGTATCCAAAATATATAAAGAACTTACTCAACACAAACCCCGCAAATACTCCAATTAAAAGATGGGCAGAGGACATGAACAGACATTTCTCCAATGAAGACATGCAGATGGCCAACAGAGACATGAAAAGATGCTCAACATCACTGATCATCAAGGAAGTACTATGAGATATCACTTTACACCTGTCAGAATGACTAAAATAAAAAACTGAAGAAGCAGCAGGTGTTGGTGAGGATGTGGAGAGAAAAAGGAGCTCTGCGCACTGTTGGTGGGAATGCAAACTGGTGTAGCCACTGTGGGAAACAATATGGAGGTTCCTCAAAAAATTAAAAATAGAACTACCCTAAGATTCAGGAATCACACTACTGGGTATTTACCCAAAGAATACAAAAACACTAACTTGAAATAGTGGGATACATGCACCCCTTCATTTATTGCAGCATGATTTACAATAGCCAAACTATGGAGGCAGCCCACATGCCCGTTGATAGATGAATGGATAAAGAAGGTGTGGTATATATACATATTATATATATATGTATGTATATATATGCATATATATATATGCAGATATGCAACAGCATGGATGGAGCTAAAGTATAATGCTAAGTGAAATAAGGTAGCCAGAGAAAGACAAATACCATGTGATTTCACTCATATGTGGAATTTAAGAAACAAAGGAGCTAAGAAAATGAGAGAGAGCCAAACCAAGGGCTCTTTACTATAGAGAACAAACTGATGGTTACCAGATGGGAGGTGGGTGAGGGGTAGGGAGAAATAGATGATGGGGATTAAGTGCCTCTTGTGATGAGCACAGAGTAAAATAGGAAACTGTTGATTCACTATATTGTACACCTGGAACTAATATAACACTATATGTTATCTACATTGGAATTAAAACAAAAGTAAAATAAAATGTTAAGTGAAAAAAAAGGAGAAATGTGTCTAGAATGAGATCACATGTGTAGTAAGTGACTACGTACTAGCAGAAACAAAAATCAGAGTTTCTCTGCTGAAGACTAAGGGCTTTAAAGCCATATAGAATGAAATAAGGAGGAGTTATGTCAATGTCTAAATGCCTCTTCTCCTTGCATTATGCAAGAAGCACGGATGGTGGCCCACACACTGGACCCCCTTCCCTTTAGGGTGGAAGAGGTAGAAAATGCCAACTTAGGTCTGTTGGAGATTGCAAGACAGGATGGGCCTGAACACTTACTTCATGGGTGAGCAAGGGAGATACAGGGCAGTTATAGGGCAGACAGAGAATGAAGGCAGAATGAGAACCGAGCATGCACATAGGGAGAGCCTACAGGAGTCTGAAGTGGTGAGGGGCGCCTGGGTGGCTCAGTCGGTTAAGCTGCCAACTCTGGGTTTTGGTAGGGGTCATAATCTCAGGGTCGTGAGATTGAACCCCTATGTGGGCTCTGCTTGAGAATCTCCACTTAAGATTCTCTCTCCTTTGGCTCCTCCCCCCGTTCTCTCTCTCTTTCTAAGATAAATAAATAAATCTTAGAAAAAGAGAGATGATCTGGTGAAACCAGGAGGCAACACACAGCTGAAGCCACAGCTGAAGTCATAGCAGAAGACAGTCAAAGGATCATGCCAGGAGCCGGCCCCGGCAACCCTATTGGTCGGGGTTCCCCGAAGGTGGTGATGGAGTCGGGCGATAAAAGGAGGAGACCGGACTCGAAGAGTGGTGTGGGGATCTCCTCTCCTGAAAACTGTGTCTTCAGGGTTCTTTATTTAAAGCCTTTTAGTTACATCAGTCTAGTTTTAGGCAAACAGTTGGTTCTGTCTCTCTTGCTCACTGCTTCTCTGTTTCTCTCTTGCTCTCTGTCTTTCGCTTCGCTCTCCCTTCCTTTGCCTCTCTCTGTGCTGTCTTTCTCTCTGTGTCTGTGTCTCCGTCTCTCAGACTCTCAGTCTCTCTTTGCAGGCTCTCTTGCTGTTTGCCAGCTCTCCTGCTCTCTCCTCTAAGGCTCTCTTGCTGCTTCCTCGCAGGCCCTCTGCCTTTTTCTCTCTGTCTCTCTGCAGGCTCTCAGTCTCTCTCTGTCTCACGGCTTTGTCTCTCAGTCTCTCAGTTTCTTTCCATCTCTCTGGACTGTCAAGGGTCCCAGTCTTTTATTATTCCCGAGTGAGGAAGTTGGGTGGTGCAGTTAAATCTTTAACTGCTTTGCACCCACCCTAGAGATAGGATTAGTATTGTTACTGCAAGGTACAGAGTGATTGCTTAAACTCACAGAAGTTGAGACCATTGAGGCAGACGGATCAAGAAATACAGATAAGAGATACAGAGATATGATTACCGGGAGGATGATTAAATGGAACTATGTCTTGAATAAGCACACCAAGGACATATTGCCCTGACCCACAGGGTAAGTGGCTTTTTGGATTCTAGGCAGGGAAAGCCCCTGTGGGCTTTCATTCACATTCACAGGTACTTCCACCAGAATTTCTGGTGGCTTGGACCTGGAGGGAAGGGCAGATCATGCACCATCCCAACAGGATCAGATCACTGGTTAGAATTCTGCACCTAATTACTGTGTGTGAGTGTGAGTGTGTGTGTGTGTGTGTGTGTGTGTGTGGGTGGGTGTGGGTGTGTGTGTGTGTTGGCAGGGGTTGGTTTTCCCACACCAACAAGCAATTCTTGGACACCAGCTGGGTGTTGTGTACTTCAACTCAATTCTGATACTATATACCCCAAATTCCATAAATTGGGGGCTCAGTTCCATAAGACTCTCCCTCCCTTTCTTTAGACGCCATTGGTGAGCACTTGCACTTCTGACCCACCTGCTATAGGAGCTCTCAGTGATCCCCTCCTTGGGTTCCATTATTTTGTCAGAGCAACATGCAGAACTCAGAAACCTTTTTACTTATCAGATTATTGGCAATTTTATAGAAGAATATTAAAGGATATGACTAGACAGCTGCCGGAGTCCAGCTCCAGCTGAACCAGGGGTCCTTGAAGGAAGGATGGTGTTGGTGAATGAGAGAGCCCCAAAGATTCTTTTCTATCACCTGCCAGGCATCTATGACTTGCCAGCTTTTAGTATCTTTATTTATAGGCAACAAATTAAAGATTCTCATAAAGGAAACATCTTTTATAGAGATGATTTTTGACTACACAGTGTCTTTTTTAGAGAAACATGGTGCTTTTGTGAAACATAGTGCTCTAATCAGTGAAACATGTTTTTGGAGGTGCACATATCTACAATTTAGAGGTAACTCCTTCAACCGAACCAAGGACATGTTAATCAGTAAGGTTTTCTACAATTTTTTACATTTGGCACCTAGACGATAAAGGGTAGACTAATCCCATGGTGTTTTACAAGCAGGTCTTATAGACAAGAAAGCAATTGAAAGGCTTAGATGAGTTATATACAAAGTTTAAGCTACATTATTAATTCAGTGGCCAGAAGTTAGTCTGTTTGGCATTAGAGAGAAAGATAACTTATTTTGCAAAGGTAAAAGTGCTTGTTCAAGCCTCTTTTCTATGACTGGATGCGGAACTCTTTATTTATGGATCCTTTGTGTGCATGGCTATGTTCTTCTTAGTACATTTTATTCCTTATATTAAGCCCTTTATTTAACCATTCAAGAGCCTTGACAATCTCCTCCACAGAGCTGCAGGAGATTTAAAGGGAAAGTACAAAAAGTATACTCTTAAGGACTGTAAGGGAGTCTTGGATTGGCCTAGAGCATCCTGAAGCCCTACAAGAGTAATGTGCTTTACTTTAGGATAAAGGTCAATTAGTAGAAAGAGGAGATGCCAGTTCTGCACCATGGGCAGGAGCGGGGCTCAGACTGCCCTTTCCTTGCTGTGACCACATCAGGCCTACTGGGGTTATTTTCCAGAGGCAGGAGCTGTGCTTCTACTGCTACCTTCTCACTGAGACTTGGGAAGTCAGTGAGTTTTCCTATGAGGCAGGAACTGTGCTCAGACCGCCATCTTCCCCATGGTGACTCCATCAGCTTGTGAGCCCAGGGCAGCTCCCAACAGACAGCCATATGAAAAAATAAATAAGGTGATGTCCTGAACAAAAGGGCTTCTGTCCCCATGGAGCTTGGAGCCCAGCATGGTGGCAGATAGGAATATTCTGATTTCCCAGCCTGGAAGCACTGGAAGCACTCTGAACTCCCTCCTTTTTTTGTTTTTTGTTCTTGTTTCTTTTTTTAAAGGAATCTTCATTATATAGGCATGATTGGTGAACTCATTGGCCTTTGGTGACTGATTCAGCCTCCAGCCCTTCTCTCTTCCCCAGAAATCAGGGGATGGGGTTGAAAATACCAACCCTCGGGGTGCCTGGGTGGCTCAGTTGGTTAAGCGACTGCCTTCGGCTCAGGTAATGATCCCCGAGATCCCGGATCGAGTCCTGCATCGGGCTCCCTGCTCGGCGGGAAGCCTGCTTCTCCCTCTGTCACTCCCCCTGCTTGTGTTCCTTCTCTCGCTGTGTTTCTCTGTCAAATAAATAAAATCTTAAAAAAAAAAAAAAAGAAAAAAGAAAATACCAACCCTCTTCTCAAGGTTGCTTCCCCAGGCAACAGCCCCACCCTTCCGGGATTTCCCAAAGTTACCTCACTGACATAAACTCAGGTGTGGTAGAAAGCGGCTTGTTATGAACAACACACTCATATCACATTTATGGCTCTGAAGTGTTTTTGGGAACTGAGGACAAGAGACCAACTGTGACAAAAGAAGATCCCACTGCTCTTACAGCTCAGGAAATTTCATGGATTTTGGGAGTTGTGATCCAGAACTATAGATGAAGTCCAAATACGTGTGAGAAATATATTTTAATTATCTGAATGACTGAACACATATTTCTTATAATTCACAATAACACACAATCTAGTGACATTGCCATTGGTACCACTGCCTTGGGACACTTGAAGCCACCACATCCTTGGCACCATGCTATTCCTGGACTCTCAATGCTTAAATTTCTTCTGTGTCAGTCATCTCCAACTAGCCTTGGTATCACCCCTTTAAGATCCAGACTCCTAGACAGAGTCTTGCATTTGGCCAAGTTTAGGTCAAGTCACATGCCTGGTACTTAGATGCAGGAGAAATATCTGCCTCCACACCCAGGAGTAGATGGAGTAGAGCTCTGCACCCTAATGAGACCTGTGCATTGAGACATGTCCCCCAGGTGGAGAAGGTATTGGGTGCTGGAGAGCCAAAAGGTGACAAATATATCCGGTTCGTGGTAGTTACTCCTAGTACCATCACGTTTGTGGTCTCCATGCCTCTGCCTAGGTTGGGAGCTCAGGGAAGTTGCACACCTTGCATCTAGGATGAGTGCCTAAGGCACCGCCTTTTACAGGCATCCCCTCTTTGGACCATTTGCCTCAGAATCCCATGGCCTTCTAGTTAAAATGCAGATTGCTGAGATTTCCCAGACCCACCAAATCGGAATCTCTGGGGGTACAGCTTAGGCATGTGAATGCTTGCCAACTTCCTGAGTGATTTAGCCATGTGCCCATGCTTGAGAACCACAGTGTGGAGCAAGAGTAAAGAAGGCAAGTCATCACCAAGGATTGAACTCTGTCTTGAGGGACAAACCAAATTTGGATGCACGCTGTCATTCCACACAGGGGGAAAGGCAGGGAGGTTGCAGGATGTAATGATCAGTTGTCAGGGATGGGAAAGTCCTGGTGACCTGAGGAAATGAGTGAAGCAGAGATGTGACATCAGATGGATGGGTCCAAATTTGCTATGATGGAGAATGGGAGTGTTGGCCAATGCGGTTGTGACGGAATGGAAGCAGGAAGGAAGATGTCACAAGGGCAATGATCTCTCTTTTCTCTTCTCTATTTTCCTGAGTTGCTCCCTCTTCACACTTCCCTTTTCAACTGCAGAGCGATAGTCAAGTCTCTCAGGGTGCATGGAAAACACCCCTGACGGGGCAACATCCTCTGGCAACAGGAAGATGCCAGGACCCAGTGGATCCTGGGACCAGGTTAGGATGAAGGGAACAGGGCTCTGGGGGTGGCCCTGACTGCTGCTGCTGGGCCTCAGGTAAGGAGATGCAGGGGGAGGGATGCAGATGGCCAAAGGGGTATCTGAGAAGAGGGGTTTCTCTCACTTCTGTAGAAGGGACTGGATGGGATCAGGGTGTGTGCTAGACACAGGGAAAAGACATGAAGGGAACTGGCTGAAGAAATAGAATCTGGAGGTTCCTCTGGCGCACTGTGAAGTTAAGAAATTATGTGAAGTCATCCAAACAACTTCTCATTGCTATGCTGATTTCCTGACAGATGTAAAGTGTTACACAACATCTTTCCTTAAAAGAATCAGGCACTGAGATAGAGGAGGCATGAGTAGAAGGGAAAGGTAAATAACAAAAGGGCAAAGTCATGGCATAAAGACAAAAATACAGTGGAAGTTCCTCTAGCAATGCCAGAGAGGCCATGTGGAAAAGAGGCGAAGGGTTCTGGAATCAGACAGAACAGGGTTCAAATTCTGTCTCTACCACTTTCTACATTTGTGACCTTAGGAAGTCCTCCAACCTCTATGAGCCTCAGTGTCCTCATTTGTAAATAGTATCTCTTCAGTATTTATTTGTACATGGTTCCTACTTCAGAGGGTTGTCCTAAGGGTTACATAGTAGACTGATGTAAAATGCTTAGGCTCAGTATTTAGGGCATAGTAAGTGACTTAATAAAAGTTATGGTGGATGATGATGGTGGTGGTGGTGCAAGCAGGTGCAGGGTGATTAAGGGTTGAAGCGGAAAGAGATTAGTGCAGGTGGAATTGTTCAGGTAGATGTCAGGGATGATGCGTGATCCGCCCCTCCCTCCATGCCCAAGCCACCAGGAATTTTGGTGGAGGTACCCATGAATGTGAATGAAAGCCCCTCCAGGCTTTCCCTGCCTAGAATCCAAAAAGCCACGTACCGTACCTTCGTGTGCTTATCCAAGATGTAGAGTTCCATTTAATCCTCCTCCTGGTAATCATATCTCTGTATCTCTTCTATGTATTCCTTGATCCCTCTGCCTCAATGGTCTCAGCTTCTGTGAGTTTAAGCAACCACTCTGTACCCTGCAGTAACAATACTAATCCTGTCTCTAGGGCGGGTGCAAAAGCAGTTAAAGATTTAACTGCACCACCCAACTTCCTCACTTGGGAACAATAAAAGACTGGGACCCTGGACAGTCGAGAGAGACAAAGTGAGAAAGACAAAGCAAGAGAGACAGAGAGAGAGATGGAGTCAGAAACAGAGACAGAGACAGAGAGAGACAAAGCGAGAGAGAGAGAGACGGAGAGAGAGAGACACAGAAACAAAGCAAGAGAGACAGAAGAAGAGAGAGCAAGACAGAACCAACTGTTTGCCTAAAGCCAGATTGATGTAACTAAAAAGCTTTAATAAAGAACCCTGAAGACACAGTTTTCAGGAGATCCCCACACCACTCTTCGAGTTCGGTCTCCTCATATCGCCGATTCCATCGCCACCTTCGGGGAACCCTGACTGTTGCTGGGGCCGGCTCCTGGCAGGTGGACTCTCCTCTGGGATCAGGAGGGGTAGATATGGGTGGAGAGGAGTGGGGAAAGCATTCAACCTGGGGATGGAAGGGGCTAATATGAAGTACTGTGTATTGGAAAGCAAGGGACATGTCTGAGGAAACATGAGATGAATAGAATGTGGGTTGTAAAACTGGTTAAGTTCTTTTTTGTTTTTGTTTTTGTTTTTACCATTTTATTAAAATTTTCTCACCTACAAAAGATAGAAAGAATAGCCACCATAAACTTAATTACCTAGATTCAGACATTCAACCATTACTGATATTTTGCCTTATTTGCTCCATATGTATGTACATTGCTGGGATATATATATATATATATATATAACTGCTGAACTATTTCAAAATAAGTTACAGGAATCCTACAAAACAGGAAACAACAAGTATTAGTGAGGATGTGGAGAAATGGGAACCATCTTGCACTGCTGGTGGGAATGCAAACTGGTGCAGCCACTGTGGAAAAGAGTGTGGGGGTTCGTCAAGATGTGAAGAATAGAGCTACCTTATGACCCAGCAATTGAACTACTAGGTATTTACCCCAAAGATACATATGTAGTGAAAAGAAGGGGCATATGTACCCCAGTATTCATAACAGCAATGTCCACAATAGCCAAACTATGGAGGGAGTCGAGATGACCTTCAACACATGAACGGATAAAGAAGATGTGGTTCATATATACAATGTCATATTATTTAGCCATCAGAAAGGATGAATACCCACCATTTGCATTGACATGGTTGGAACTGGAGGGGATTATGCTAAGTGAGGGAAGTCAAGCAGAGAAAGACAATTATCAAATGGCTTCACTCTTATGGCAAACATAAACAATAGCACAGAGGACTACAGGGGAAGGGAGAGAAATTTGAAGGGTGAGAAATCAGAGAGGGAGATGAACCATGAGAAACTATGCACCTCCGGGATACAATCTGGGGGTTTCCGAGGGGAGGAGGTAACAGGGTGATGGGTATTGAGGAGGACACGTGCTGTGATGAGCACTGGGTATTTTACTTAACTAATGAATCATTGAACACTGCATCAAGGACTAATTATATACTATACAGTGGCTAACTAAACATAATAAAAAACAATAAAAATTTAAAAAAGAAATTCTAAATTACTCGTAAATGCTTGATGGAGCTCCTAATACTTTTGATCTATGACCTTGTATCTGTACTGGGGTCTGCAGATATAAGGATGGTGGAAGAAACATTTGCTCAGTGAAGCACTTTGACTTCTTATTCTAGGATTTCAGCTGTAGGCAAAGGGGAGAAACAAAAGTGCCTACTAAGAGGAAAGAACTGAACATCATGCTCTCCTCCTCCAGCCTGAAGGCCTGGCAGCAGGAGAGGAGCCAGGGCTCCCTAGAGGCACTGGTGCACATGAACAGTAGGAGCAAAGACCTAAACTGGGCCCAGGCCAGGAGATAACTCTTGAAGCATTGTCCCAGGGAGGCTGTATGCAAGATCATAGTGACAGAGCTCCTGCAGCAGGACTTGGGGCTGTGCCACCCTGTGATTTACCTCTCACCTCAGAACCCCCATGTCCTGTCCAAACAGATTTGGTTAATAGAGGGTAAAGGTGAGAAGCAGCAAGACCCAGGACAGGGAAGGAGTTTGGCGGAGGCTGACCTCAGCCACAGGCTGGGGCCCCATCTGCCAGGATGATTGCTTTGGAGACATGGTGCAGCATAATGCGAAAAGCTCCAGACCCAAAATTAGTGCACCTCAGTCTTCCACACTCCCGTTAAAACATACAGGAAGACCCATCACTCTTCTGGTCATTTTTTGAAAAATAAACTTTATTTTTGAGAGCAGTTTTAGGTTCACAGCAAAACTGAGGAGACAGTACAGATTTCCCCTGTCCCACCTGTCCCACCACATGCACGGTCTATCTCAGTATGGACACCCTACCCCTGAGTGGTACATTTGTTCGAATCGATGAATCCACATTGACACACCAGTGTCACTCAAAGCCCATAGTCACCTTAGGGCTTGTGCTTGGTGTGTCCATGCTACAGATTTGGACAAATGTATACTGATATGTACCCACCACCGTCATATCACACAGAATAGTTTCACCTCCTAAACCTCTGTGTTCTTTGCCTATTCATCCACACCCTTCTGGGCATTTCTAAGCAGTATAAAGTTATTCCCAGCTTAGCTTTAGTTCAAAGGGGGAGAAAGGGTTCCATTTAAAATTAAATCTTCTCCTCCAGATCCTCAAGATTTTGTCCCCCTGTCAGAGGGACAGAAGGGTATAGGCTGTTTTTTTTTTCTTTCCTCTGCATTATCTCCACCCCTTGCTGTAGCTTCTGATGCCAGCAGGATTGGAGCAGTGGAAGGGAAGAGGAAGGAGCAGGGAAGTCTCACCTGTTGCTGTTGTTCTGAGGGTCACTCAGCTTAAAGCTGACTTTCTGTCATAGGGCACTGCTTGGGTTCCTCAGAGTAGCCTGGTCACCTGCAGTTTTGCTGACATATGCAATTGCATCTGACTTTTCACTGGTTGCTTCTGACTTTTTCAGTCTCCAACTTTTGGCAGTGAGGAGAGCAGAATACGGCACCTGAAAACATACCTCTTTGGCATTAGGATTATTTTGAACAGTTTATTTTGAGAAACAGCAGACACAGAAACAGCTCTAAAGGCAGAGTGGAGTTAACTTTTCATGAGAGAAATTTACATTTATGAAGGAAATTACCATTTGTGAGGGTATCTCCTTCTCTGTGCTAGGATGAGAAGGATGACTCTAAACCACAGGAAAAACTTACCAGTGGAGAAGGCTATGGTTGAAATCTGCACAATGAACCTTAACTCTTGTTTGCTATGCTTTTCCTGGAATTAATCCCCATACTGGCCTCCCCACACCTCTCTTTTTGTCTTTAGCTGAAGACAAAATTTAAGCTGAAGTTCTAAGCCACCTTGGGGAGTTACTCAGTTATCTCCCTGGTTATCTCCCTTGTATACATGAGGTATACATGTTCATAAACTCCTGTTTGTTTTTCTCTTGTTAATCTGTCTTATATTACAGGAGTCTCAGCTAAGAACCTATACAGGTAGAGGGAAAATTATTTTCCTCTTACATCAGTTAACCTCTGGCTTCCTTCAATGGGGACTGTCTATCTCCAGGTACCCTTTTTGGACAGGATCCATGATAACACACGCTGGTAGTTTCACACATGTGAAACTCACATCTGGTCCATGGAAAATACTCACTTTATTCACCCCAACAAACCCACAGAGCCCTGGTGGATCCCCACACAACCACCTGTTCTTCACTCCATCATTGGGACATCTAGCCAATGGCAGTCTCTGTCTGTTACAGTTCTTAGCCTGGAGTCAGACACCAGTCTGCTATGTGTCTCAAGTGCAGAAGACATTTAAGCTCTCCAAGTTGTGACCTTGAAGCCCCTTTCCCTGGTCTTGAGGTAATGAGCGACATCCACTCCCCTCTACCTGCAGGGCCATAATATATCTAAACTGTCTCTAAATATCCTCTCCTAATCTTCAAAATTCCCCCAAATGCATACCCTTGATGTGGGAGAGGTTTGGATACCTTTTTGCACAGATTGCACACTGATGCCCCGCCTCACTCTAGAACATGGCATCTATTTTCTTGGGACTTGTGTTAGTTGCAGACAGCTAAATCCAATCTGCCTATTTTATATAGGAAGGGATTTTTAAGAACTATAATAGTAAATGATTTACAGAATCAGATCCTACCATGAGCCACTGGAAATGACTCTCAAAGCCATGCTACAGTGTGGGGGCTGCTAAAGGGGCCACTGCCCTTTACAGCCAGGACCCTGAAGAATCAGAAAACTTCCCAAATCAGGAAGCTGCCAGCCTAGCTCCTTGTTCCAGCCTTATCCCACCTCAGCCACAATCCACACCAGCAAAATGGATGTCTTTCTTTCAAACTTAAGTCTTGCACAAAAGGCTTAAATTATCTGGAACCCTAGTTGTCAGAAAATCTGAGAAAGGATTGTGCAGACCTTTTATTGTACAGAAAGGCCCATGAGAAGAAGAGAGGAATGGTCCACAGCCATTGCCCCAAAAAATCTCACCCAAAACAGAGGTGAAAATAGTGCAAATTTGAAAAGTCTTTGTTTTGTTTTGTTTTTTACTGTCAGTGAAAGACAAATACAAATATACATTCTTTGTTGTGTTATGACAAATATGCCTTTTGCCTATTATAAAGTTATGTTATAATGAAAGCTCCTGTTTACCAAAACAGTATATTAGACATTATTATGTGTTCCATATCACATAAGAATTCCTATTTTTTCCTATTCCAAAAATCTATGATACTTTCCTCAGAAATCTCCACATGTTTAAGAAAATGACTCCTATTTCCCAGCACTCTACTTCAATCTACTCCTGGGATACCCACATGATCATTAATTACTCGGTGACATTTGAAAAATTCAGCTTCCATGTCAGTCATGTTAGTGAAGATAGTCCCATTCTAGCATTCTGTAAACAAACTTTTCAAAACCTCATCAAATCAGAACTGATTAATTTTGGAACCAAGGGCAGGTCTTTTTGGATAAGGGCTGATCTTTGAGGACAAGATTCCTCTTTGGGGCTTGAAGGGAAGCAACCATTTCATTCTACCTCCTCTGCATGGTTGTGTAGAGAGTGTCACCTTTGCAGGACTGGGCCAGTGAATTGAGTAACTTGAGTGACCTTGCCCATCTCTGTACCCAGCTTCCCCAACCCACTCCTTCTTCCTACTTAAATATTCCCACTCCTACACACTGTGTGACTTTGGATAACCCCTTCCTGTCCCAGGCTGGACCTATATCCTCTCATTTATGTGAGGAAGTAACACCCATCTACAGGATGGGGGAGAAGGCCAATTGTAAACAGCAGGCAAACATGCTTTGCTTTGCTTTTTTTTTTTTTTTTAAAGATTTTATTTATTTATTTGACAGAGAGAAACACAGCTAGAGAGGGAACACAAGCAGGGGGAGTGAGAGAGGGAGAAGCAGGCTTCCCGCCAAGCAGGGAGCTCGATGTGGGGCTCGATCCCGGGTCTCCGGGATCATGACCTGAGCCGAAGGCAGTCGCTTAACCAACTGAGCCACCCAGGCGCCCCTGCTTTGCTTTTTAAAAAAATTTAAGATCTAAGATTAAGCTAAGCACTTAGCTCAAAACTGAGTTGCCATACTCCTTATTCCTTGGCACACAGTCACCTATGGAAATACTTTACCACTCATTTCATTTAATGCAATTTTTATTGCTCTCATCTTCACCCATCTATTACGTTCTCTCCCCACAGGCATCCTCTTTTTTTAAAAAAAAAATTTATTTATTTATTATATCATTTTATTTTTTCAGTGTTCCAAGATTCATTGTTTATGCCCCACACCCAGTGCTCCATGCAATACATGCCCTCAGTACCCACCACCAGGC